>JAFVLL020021471.1:64449-86095 GCA_021397915.2 Tor tambroides
AAACTCATTGAGGTTTAAAACAGGTTTTAATGTTAATAAAACACCAAACACAAAGAGAAAAATCACTCACTACTCTTGACTGAAAAACTTTAATACAGTTGCTTTAATAGGAATTAGTCTATATTGTGTTTTATTTTTATATTTTCAATTTCTTGAATGCTCCTGCTAAATACACCTATTGTAGCCTACCTGAAAATAAAACACTATTTATTTTATTTGTATATTGTGTGTATTTGTAATGTGTATCTTTGTTCTCATTTTTTAATAACAAAGATAAAATGACAAAGATTTTTATCTTCACCCACTTTTGCCTAAATATCGACCATCCTTTTTTTATATTTTGTTTCCTTAAAAGGCTGTCCTTATAATAGGGAAAGTAGTTTGGCTGTAATGCTCAAACAACTTGCAAAATAGAAAAACCAACATGACAAAGAATCGTGATAAAATTGTGAATCGTGATATTTCTAAAAAAAAAAATCGTGACATGATATTTTTACCATATCACCCACCCCAATAGCCGAGGGGGACCAAAACCATCACCCAGCCCAATCCATCCATCCCCCCACCCCCGGGTCCATGATTGTGCCCTTGTAATGCCATTTCGCCCCTGCCCCTCCGGAGGCCTGTGCACGCCACTGATCACACATGAGTCTCCTCACATAGCAGCTTTTAAAATGATTGAGGATTGTTCATATTTAAAAGACCACGAGTGCTCTGCTGCCATCCGCTGATGGGATTTATATTTAGACAGAATTTACACCTCGCATTTTGCCAGTGATTTATTTAATCTTTTACTGATTTATATGAGGTAGAGTGAAGGAAGAATACACTTTAACACTGGTTAACACTAAATAACCATAGCTGATAGACAGAAGGATAGATATCCAATAGATAAATACAACCACATTATTTTCAAAGCGTTAGACTGTTTTGCATGTATATTTTGCATCTGCGTAGACACAGTGTCTAACTGTGTGTTTGTGTGCAGATGTATCACCGGATTAGACATTCAGAGTGCATTTACCGGGTGACGATGGAGAAGCTTTCGTACCACAGCATCTGCACGTCAGAGGAGTGGAAGACCCTCACACAACTCTCCCTCCCTTCAGCCATATATAAAGAGATCGAACTGTGAGTTTACGCTCTCATGCATCCAAGATCACTGTTACATAATGGCTTTCAGTAATACTGTTACTTAGTGGTTATTTAATTTTGCAACTCTAAAATCTGAGTGGACAAGCCATTCTAAATCTGTAAAATAGGTGTTTTTAAAAAGCAAAAAAAAAAAAAAAATTTAAAAGCATAACACACAGCCTCGTGTTGCTTATTGAGTGTTTTTTTTTTTAAATTGTAGATGTGATGGTTTTAATACCATATTTTTATTATAATTTTTCATGATCCACAAAAACTAAGTGTGTGCTTTGGTTTGGTATTATTTTCACGTGTGGACAAGTGGACATGACATATGAGTGCAGTTGTAATCGGGATGTACTGAATACGTTTTTGGCTCATATTTCACCTGTGCAGATTTGAATTGCAAACAAACTGTGTCATATTTCTGTCTAAGGTTTCACTTTGACATTGCTCCTTTTGAGGAACTGTGGCCTGCAATATTTGTATACATGGTTCACAATTCATGTGGAAAAACCAGGTAAGAAAGTATCGATTTCTAAGAGCTCTGTGTGTTTTGTCACAACGTATCCTAGAAGCAGGAAGAGAAATATAGTAGAAATAGCAGTCAAGAAAATGACATAATATTTGTTTGTAATAAAATGTCTTGCTAAGGCTAAATTCATAGACAGTATGTTCTCCTAAATGCAAACAATTAAAACAGATTTTTACATTTTGCATAATTTTAGTAAACTAACTAAAATCTTTATTTGGGCAAAATTGTTGGTGGTGTAAATGACAGGGAAATCATTTGCATGCAGATATATTTAAATAATTTGTGTAACTGTTTAAATTGCTTAAACTATGACTAATGATGATTAATATTTTATAATCGTTTTCATATGTAAGGACTAGGTCTGGGACCATGGTTTAACAATAAAACATATACATAAAAGTCATTTAAGTAATAAAAATAAACAATCTTCATATAACAATAAGATTAAGTCTGTTGTCTTAATAAAAATCAGTCATTTGGATTGTGCCCGTAGATGAAGAAACACTCATGTTAAGGCACTGCTGTGACAAGGCAAAGATTTACAATAACAACACTTTCTTTGTGTTATTAAAGCTTTGAGCTGGAGAAACTGTGTCGCTTCACTATGTCAGTGCGGAAAAATTACAGACGAGTTCCATATCACAACTGGAAACACGCTGTGACGGTGGCACACTGCATGTATGCCATCCTGCAAAAAACCACTGGGATCTTCACTGAGCTTGAGGTCAGTGTCATTCTCACATTAGCATTTGCAGTGAACTAACAAAAGTGAGTACACTCAAAACTACAATAATAAAAAAAAAGATTTTACAATACTGTTCACTTTATTTAAACAATTCATTTTAGTTTAACACCATTGTAGTAGATTTCTCGTTCAAACACAGTTGCATTGTGGTAAACTGACTTGAAACACTTATGCTTTGGTTCAACTAAATGTTTTCAGTTTTTCAAAGAACATGTGTCAATTAAGTAGGTCAAAATAGCATTTGGTGCTTGTTCGGTTTACTTAAATCAAGTGGTCTCACTTTATATAAGGTGGCCTTAACTACTGTGTACTTACATTTAAATTAATCATGTGGTACAATGCACTTATTGTGTACATACATGTTTTTACATTGTACTTATATTTTTTAAAAATACCTATATGTAATAACATCTGTAATTAATTTCTGTAATTCCATTTATAATTGCACTGTTGACCCATCCCTTACACCTTAACCCACCCTTAAACCTACCCATACCACCAAAGCTGTCCCTAACCTTACCCATATCCCACCTCAATAGCAGCAAAAGTGTTTTGCAATACAATATGACCACAATAAATACATTGTACTTATTTTTTAATGCAAGTACATAGTAGTTAAGGCCACCTAATATAAAATGTGACCATGTTATTTTATGCATCTTTTCTCAATATGATACAACGGGGATACATATTAATGTTTAATGATCTTTTATGTTTGTATTTAAGAGAGTTTCTGTTATGTTAGTGTTTTTGGGGGTTACCATTGTGGTGAAGTGGCAAGAGGACCTGCTAACAAGAATTAATGTTGTTTTAATAAAAAATGTAAAAAAAAAACAAAACAAAAAAACTAGTTTGGGCATGCCATGGAAATAACAACCATCTTCTTGCTAACTCCTAACAATAAGAGCTATATTTAGCGTGTTTAGTATGTGTCATAAATAGCAGCTGCATCAAAAAAATATTTTATCTTGAAATAAATCCATTCATTTATGGACAGTGGTTCCACATAATGGAAACATGTTATCTTTACTCAAATACTTTAGTTTGGATGAACTTACTTGAATGGAGTTATTTGGACATGGATGTTTAAGGTTACTCAATTCAGGTTAGTTCCCCATACATTATGTATTTGAGTAGAGATAACATGTTTCTGTTATGTGGAACCACTGTCCATAATTGAATTAAAAGTATCTTTTTTTTTGAGTGCATTGTATTAAAAGTAGAGAGTGATTTCAGAGAGGCTAGCAATAGCAACCTAGCTTTAAAAGCATAAGATCCCACCCTTCCTGCACATCATTCTCCAAAGCCACACCTCCTCCAAAAAAACAAACAAAAAAAAAAACGAACGGGCACAGTTGGTGTTTCTTGCTGTTTACTACTTACACATGGTTAGCCAGCAAAATAAACCTCTCTTAAATGTAATGACTACCCCCCAAACATAGAGCAATGAATTTAGTAACATAGAATGAATTTAGTAAGTGTATAATGGTTGCTGCACTCTTCAGTTACTGTAGTTAACTTTTTACATTGTAGTTATATTTAAAGAAATACCTGCATGCAATGACATCTGTATTTAATTTTTGTAATTACATCTATAATTATACTGTTACCCCTTAACCCACCTTTTAAACTAACCTTACCACAAAACTTGTCGCTAACCTTTCCTGTATTCCACCTCAATAGCAGCAAATTTGCAGTACAACATGAACAAATTAGGAGTTTATTGAGGCAAAAGTTGTAGTTAATGGTTTGCTATTAGCGAGAATTGGACCTTAAAATAAAGTGCGCAGTTAACATTATAGTTATCTTTGTCGTTATCATTCTTGGTGTGAACCGGTCCTTTAGTGTCCCTGAAAAATGTAGTTAGCAGAAGTTAGTAGCTCCGTAGTGTGACTTACTCCGTTTCCCTGCTTATGTCTTCTCACACAGAGGAAAGGCTTGCTGATTGCCTGCTTATGTCATGACCTGGACCACCGCGGCTACAGTAACAGTTATCTACAGAAGTTTGACCATCCGCTGGCCGCCCTGTATTCCACATCCACCATGGAACAGCATCACTTCTCACAGACGGTGTCCATCCTGCAGGTAAAGCTCCCACACACTGCGCCAGCTCAGTACGATAGGTTCAAACACGCTAAATGTGGTCAGTTACACCTACCCGTTACGGGGCACGAACATGCGCACAGACTCCCTTAGATTCTCCAATGACTATATTACTTATGGTATAAAATGGGTTTGTGGGCACTGGTCTTATATATGATTTCAGTGCCTGTTGTTTAAAGCTATAGTCCTTGCTAAATGTTGTTGTTCACCCCAGGTGAATAATGTAAAAAATAAATAAATAAATAACAGATATTACTATACTTCCCCAGTTGACTGATTATGTTAAGGATTGCAAACATTTTTTTGCAAATATAAGACATTATCTAATTAAAAATGCACTAATTTGCATACATTCCAAGAACAGAAATCTGAACACTGGATAAATCCAGTTTCAAAATTAATGGTTCATTTTGATGGCATATTAGAGTCCAGTGTTGGGGAAAGTTGCTTTTAAATGTAATGCATTACAATATTGCGTTACTCCGTAAAAAGTAACTAACTGCATTACTTAGTTACTTTTTATGGAAAGTAATGCAATATGTTATTTTTGTGTTACTTTTTGTCACTTTAGCTGGGCTTGCTTAATATTTTAAATTAAAAAAGCCAAAAGTTATATCTTTGGCTACCCTTTCACACCAAAAGTTAAATTAACAAGCTTCAGCCTAAAGGAAGTGCCTTTGCACCTCACTCCCAATTTATCTGAACATGGGGACAGGAGAGGAGTCTGTAAATAAATGGGAAAACAAAGTAACTTGCATTACTTATTTGAAAAAAACAACTCAGATATTTTCTTGTAAATTTAGAAGTAATATGTTACTTTACTAGTTACTTCTAAAAAAGTAATCTGATTACATAACTAAGGCTACTTGTATGAGTCAGTGGTTTTTACAGAGGGGATTTTGATATCTCTTTTATCACTCCCTAAATCAGGAAATATTGTCAACGGCCAGAAAAAAAAAAGAAGTCGTCATTTTTTTTTTTTTTTTTTTTTTTTTTTTTTTAATAAAATCAGGCGAATTATATATGAATAAACCACTCTTGTAAGACCAGTCATAATAACAAAATATAGATAAGAATAAAGATATAGATGGTAAATTACATACACCAAATTCTGTAATGCTGTAAGCTCCATTTTAAGAAAATGGCCTTTAAAGATATGTATTGTAATTAAAATCAAGCAAATGGATAACATGCATAAAATAATAAAAACTTAAGTGTATTATTGATGTTTTCTTTCCACTAGTCTGTAACAACAGTTTATAAAAAGCCAAATAGCCCAAAATCATAAAATTGACCAAAACAATGGTTTTGCCTGTGGTGCCTTGCATGCAGAAACCATCACATTGTCTTTAAATGCCATATTGACAGAAGCTGAGATACAAAGAACCATTCACGTGGTAGTGCCATTTATTTACAAATCAATAAATATTATCAATGCAAACATGCCCCCAGAATTTGTGCTGATTGCAGTTTGCATTAGGTCGATCACAAAATAAAGACTTGCGGTCTGTTTCTTTTTTTCTCATTCCCGTATTTAAGAAATTTCCCATCTTAAGCAGAGTCAGTTAGTTGTCAGCCATCTCTTGGATGCCCCTTCGGCTTTGCTGCAACCCACCAGCAGAGCCAGACGCCCCATAAGTGGAGCTTTTGCTTTTTTATTGATCTCTTTTTTTCCCATAGCTGGAAGGGCACAATATTTTCTCCAACCTGACTTCCAGTGAGTATGAGCAGGTGCTGGAGATCATCAGGAAGGCCATCATTGCTACAGACCTCGCCTTGTACTTTGGCAACCGCAAGCAACTGGCTGAACTGCTGGCCACAGGGGCGCTGGACCTGAACAACCGTGCTCACAGGTCAGAGGTCATAGTTCACCTCCATTATCACACAACTCTTGTAAATCTTACCTCAACTTCAGAGATATTTTCAGGGAGCCACTGAAACAGTGTCAAAGGCTGTGTTTAAACTCAAGTAGTAATAAACATAGAAAATATATCCAGGTTACATTTTAACCTGGTAACTTTGGATAAACTGGACCAAACTGTGAATGAAAAAGAGACTTACATAATGTTCTGTCCCAGCATTTATTGTGTGGGTGCTTTGTCAATGCTATATGACCCGTTTTTGAAACATATCACAACTTAATTCAAGCAAAGCAATAGATCTTAATGTAGAGAATTCCTAGTATGTGTAATTAATTCACAGCCTGCTCTGATCCCGTTGATGAATTGCTGGTTGATTATTTGTGCACCTCAGGGACCGTGTGATCGGTCTGATGATGACGGCCTGTGATCTCTGCTCTGTGACCAAACTGTGGTCCGTCACACGACTCACGGCCAATGACATCTATGCTGAGTTCTGGGCTGAGGTAAGCTTTAATCACTGTAAACCAAGCATGAATCTTTTTGTTGTAACAATATTGTGTAATAAAGTAAATCATTGTACAGTTGTCTGTATTGTTTTGAGCAGTCTGTCAAATTGCAGGCTAGACCTCTGAAGGACATTCAGTGAAGTTGTTCATCTTGTTTGTAATGATAGGGGGATGAAATGAAGAAGATTGGAATGCAGCCCATCCCTATGATGGACAGAGATAAAAAGGATGAGGTTCCCCAGGGACAGGTAAATCAGAAGTTTCTGTCATTATCAAGCTCCTAGTAGAACGTTGCTTTTTCTATCCCGTGCCTCAAGTGTGCCTTAAAAGTTGCCTAGGTAGGCAGCTCATTAGGTTAGCGGTTATATTTGCTTGTAGAGTAAATGCTAAATTTGAGTTGAGAAGCCATTTTTTAAGGTCTTTCCATGTTCAGGAGTCCTGTTTTTCTTATGTTCTCAGGTGGGGTTTTACAATGCTGTGGCTATTCCCTGTTACACCACCCTGTCAGAGCTGTTTCCTCCCTCCAGTCCTCTGCTTACAGCCTGCAGGTCAGTCACACGCTCAACACAATGTTTGACTGCATGAATGCTCCAATGCTGTGATATAATCATCCGTGTTCCAATTGAACCAACTGACTACTATTTCAAAATCTGTTTGGTATAACTAATATTATAAAACAGATTTCTGGATGAGCCTTGTTCAAAATGGCTATAATCACTATATGCATGCCTGTGACCGCATATCAGCTCAATTTTATATTAATGCTCCAAGTGGCTATGGTGCATTACAGGCTAATGAGCTATATTACTTAGTGGAAGCATTGCTTGTTGTGATGAATATAATTTTAAATCATTAATTGATTTTTACTGAAATTATTTTAAGCTTATTACTAAATGTAAAAGTTGCACGTTGCTGGCATATTCAGGTTAATACTATGCTAGATTTATTTATTTATTTATTTTTAAGATTACGCATGGTTTTATTGGTCACTCTTTATTTTAAGATCCAATTCTCGCTATTAACAAACATTAACTATGACATTTGCCTCAATAAACTCCTAATTTGCTGCTTATTAATAGTAAGGTAGTTGTTAAGTTTAGGATTAAGGATGTAGAATATGGTCATGCAGAATATGTGCTTTATAAGTACTAATAAACAGCCAATATGTTAATAACAGGCATGCTACTAAGCAACTAGTTAATAGTGAGAATTGGTCCTTATTCTAAAGCGTTACCGTTTTATTATATATGGCCTATGTTTAAAGCTACAGTAATGTTATATCAGCAGGTTTTTGACCTCTTTCTGTGGCATGAAAGTTGCATTTCAAACAGTGTTCAAAGCGCTCCTGTTTGGTTTCAGAAAAATAAGCAGCAGAATAATTCCCTTTTGTTACTGTAGGTTCAATAAGTTTAGCACATATTCATAATCTTTATACAATACATCATTTTCTTTCCCGCTCTGAAACTGGAGTTAATTGCGCTGCTTTGCTCTGGTCACATTAACCGGCTTCCATTATGTAGCCATTGTGCTAGTTCTGATGTGAGGATGGGTCCGTGTCTAAATTTCTCCCCCTGCGCCCCTAAACTGGTCGAATGCTTGCGAGCCTCTGTGACCTTGATCTGTGGGGAATGCAAACACAGTTGACGGCGCAATTTGAAAAGCTGTGCCACTGCGTCAGCACCAGGTTTCCAACTGGAATGTGTGGGCAGCCGGCCCAGACGCTCCGGAGCCCTGGTCATTGTGAGATCAGAGAGGGACCAATAAATGACTTCAGCATCACTAATTGAAAAAGGAGAGTCTAATAGGAACAAAAAGGGCAGACTTAAAAAAAAAAATTGAGTTGACAAATTGAGTTTACCACCTTGAGTTTATCTGCTTTCTTCCTGTCTGGGTCAGGTCGCCCTGACAGCATTGCTTGTGTTACTCTAGTGACAGCCTTCAAATGACATGTTTAGGGTTGTAACAACTAATAAAGAAAATTGAAAAAAAAAAAAATTCAATAATGAAAAATACAAATTTTATTATCAGTTAGTTGTATCATTATAAAAATAATAATGAATTAAACTATGAGAATTACGTAGTGACCAAGGAAAAAAGTTAAACCAAAGCTTGTCTTTTATTTCAGCAACACTTCTTGTTTTTGTTTGTTTTGTTTTTTGGTAACACTTTATTTTAAGGTGTCCTTGTTACACAAGTTACATGTACTTACTATTATAATAACAATTAATTATGCATAATTACATGCAAGTCACCCTAAGACAAAACCTAATCCTAATGCTAACCATATACACTGTAAAAAAAATAAATAAATAAATAAATAAAAGTTGAGCCAACTTAAAAAATTTAAGTCAACCAGCTTCAGCAGATTTTTGAGTTTTCTCAACTTATTTTTTAGGAAATTTCTGAGTTTTCTCAACTTGTTGTTTTAAGTTAATACAACAAAAAGTTGACTTTTTGTTGTATAAACTTAAAACAAGAAGTTGAGAAAACTCAAAAATCTGCTGAAGCTGGTTGCCTTGAACTTTTAAGTTTGCCCAACTTTTTTTTTACAGTGTAGTAAATACATGTAGTTTATTAATATTACCCAGTACTTAAATGTATAATTACACTGTAACAAGGACGCCTTAAAATGAAGTGACTTTTTTTTTTCTTCTTTTCATGTTCTTTCTTTTTTAATTTTAAAAAAAAATCTATTTTTGTGAGGAAATTCACACACGGTTCCACTTTATATTTTATCTGAAAATGATGATTTTAAGCATAAATGCATTTGTAAGATTTTAAAAGAAACAAAATCATTCAAGTTTGTCGAAATTTTTTGACATGATTTACATTCAATATTTAAAATTTTGTAATAAATTCAAAATGTTTAACACAGCAATTGTTACCATTAATCAAATCACCATTAACCATATACTTCATAACCAAACTGAGAGACAACTGAGAAATGCAACAATAATTCTGACTAAAAATATTTGTAATATATTTTAATAGCCATATATATTTAAAATCGTACACTACTTTTTAAAAGTTTGGGGTTGGTAAGATTTTTATTTTTATTTTATTTTTTTTTTTAAGAAGTCTTTTGCCTCACCTCATATGCATTTATTTAACCAATGAACCGATCTATTTTAATATGTATTAAAATGCTGTTTATTCCTGTGATGCAAAGCTGAATTTTCAGCACCATTACTCCAGTCTTCAGTGTCACATGATTCTTCAGAAATCATTCTAATATGCTGATTTGCTGCTCAAGAAACATTTCTGATTATAATTTTGTGCTATGTTAAAAACAAATGCAGGAATACATTGTTCAGAGGTGAAAATGTGTGAAAGCAAAACATGCTACTTCTCACTTTAGTCACTTAATTTGTGGATTTTTTTGTAATTGTTTTGCCACATTTAAGCTATAGACCAGCTGTTGTGTTTTTGCTGTGATAATGTGAAGAGCTCTCTGTGTTTGCAGGGAAAACCTGACCCAGTGGGAACGAATTGTGCAAGGAGAGGACACATCTGCGTGGGCTTCCACTGAAGAGGCCGAACTGAGCGAGACTTCAGACAGTGGACCAGTAAAAGTGGACAACTGAATCTGTGGCGCCTGTCCCACAGCACCACCTACACCCTGCCAGAGACACTGGACTTCCTGTGGACAGTCCCACTTCCTGCAGAGACAGGAGGAAGCGCAGAGGGCAGGCGGGGAAGGATACGTTCAGAAAAATAAACAAAACATAATGTTACCTCAGTGGGTGACGGAGGCGTACACTCTCATGACATCAGGGCTCCCTCGTTGATGGCTGGGACTCAAGTCCACTTCAGCAGAACGGCCTTCATCACTGGCAGTACTTTTCCTTAGGACGCTACTTCTGCATCTTTTCATTTAGGTGATTTTTTTTTTTCTTTTTTTCAGTTTCTTTCATGGTCTTACATTTGAAGAGGCCTTAAATACCAACCCGAGTTACGATCTGGTTGGGTGACTCGTAACTAAATGATGGTTCGTCTAGTTTAAAATGGTACTTTTTATCCTGCTGTGGTCAAAATACGCAAAGCTTACTTGAGTGGATTTATTTTTTAAGACAGACAGAAGGAATGTTTTGTCGCAGTTGAGGTGCATGAGGCACAATAAACCCATCGCTCTGGTGGTCTGATGGGTGTTTTATATAATATTTTGAGCAAAAATGTTTTGCAGTACTTGAATGAAGAAATACAGCCTATTCTGAGTGGAGCTGAAAACAAAAATCCCCTAAAGCGCGTCCTTCCAAAGCAAAGAGCTTTTGTGATGGCATAAGTTTCACTCTGAACCTTACTGGAGTCACACACAAGTCACGGTGTTCCTCGCTGAGATCTCCAGCATCTTCCAACCTGATATGAAGTTTAACCCGTCGAAGCTCATAGCGCTGTTGACATTTAAAATAAGGAGTCACATGTTTCTGTTTCCATTGTCCCATAAAAACATACTGTAAACTTTAAAACTCAAAATCTTCTTCCTAGAGTTTATTGAAACTAAACTTCAAAAAGGCCTCATTCAGTACAGATTTTTGACGTCAGACCACCTGTACTTAGTATGTTAACTACAGCACACCTATTGGATGTTCAAAAACAGAAATCTTATAGAAACACCAAAAAAAAAAACAAAAAAAAACGGTTGTGAAATACTAAATTATGACTTTACCAACAATATAAGTCAACCTCAGGGGGAAAAATATTATGTTACCTCTTTGCATCTTCACTATAAGAACTTGTGTGTGTGTGTACAAAGTAATTATTAAAGACTGAAAGACAGAAATGATGACTAAACAGACAGCAGTTATATTTTGTCATCATTATTTGCATGAGCGAGTTAGGTTACCCAAAATCTGTTCAAAAGAGAAAATGTACACAACCAAATTGATTGCTTGGTTATGCAAACATTTAATATGGAACTATTTCTGATTCTGAAACTATTTGTGACCCTGGACCACAAAACCAGTCTCAAGTGTCAATTTTTAGAAACTGAGATGTATACATCATCTAAAATATGAATAAATAAGCTTTCCAATGATGTATGGTTTGTTAGGATCGGACAATATTTGGCTGAGATACAACTATTTGAAAATCTGGAATCTGAGGGTGCAAAAAAAAACATAATATTGAGAAAATCACCTTTAAAGTTGTCCAAATGAAGTCCTTAGCAATAAGTTTTGATTTATTTACAGTAAGAAATTTACAAAATATCTTCATGGAACATGATCTTTACTTAATATCCTAATGATTTTTGGCATAAAAGCAAAATCAATCATTTTGACCCGTACAATGTATTGTTGGCTATTGCTACAAATATACCCCAGCGACTTAAGACTGGTTTTGTGCTCCAGGGTCACATTTGAATTATTTTCCTCAAACAATTATTGTTTTAAAATGATTATTTAAGGTACTACAACCCCACCAAATCTGTAAATTGATGCAAAATAAGTAAATTAATAATAAAAAAAGATAAATGACTGAACATTTAGGGAAATAAAAAGACAAATACTAATACTACATGAATCTGGGACATATATAAACATCTTATTAAAAAAAAAAAAAAAAAAAAGGCTGCACACATAATTACTTCAGTTACTTGTTACTTAAAGGGATAGTTCACCAAAAAAAAAAAAAAAGTCTGGTGTTGTTCTAATGCTGTATGACTTTTCTTTTTTAGAACACGAAGGAGAAATAATAATAATAATAATAATAAAATTCCTGCTCATGCTAATCCGTATAATGGCAGTGAATAGCGATCAGCTTCAAACTTTAAAGAAAAAGATCACAGAATGATTCCATGAGACTCGTGCTGCATATGGTTTGGTGAAAAACAAACTGAAATTTAAATTATTTTAGCAAATTTCTGACTTTGCCTGTTGGTTTAATTAAGGAATAAATAACGACTAAATTTCTGGGTGAACTATCCCTTTAAAATTACTGAACAATCCTATCGTAGTAACTGGTGCATTCACCATAAAACCAGACAAACTGTTCCTCGTTTCTAATACAAGTCTATGAGAATCCTGCATGTTTGGTTTCTTTAAAAGGAATTGGATATAAATCTGTTTCCACAGCACTTAAAAATATCTAATAATGACAACAGAAAGATAAACACATTACGTTCCCTTTTCCAAATCTAAATAATCCTTGAGAAGTTCATACCGTGGGTTACATTTTTAACTCTCACTCCCAAATCAAGAAGATTCACAGTCTTCAAAGATGATTGTTTTTGTGTAATTCAAACATTTCTTTACACAAAATCAGCAGAGGAATAATGCTTTGCAATGTCACACTTCATCGCTTTATGCTCCAGTTTCTATGGGACGTTCTGTAAACAGGACAGTACCCAGTGGGACGGTGTTTAGTGAAGGGGCGATTGAAAACGCATCTGACACCGACAGCTGCTCTTTCTGGAGAAGAAGGTTTATGTCTTCTACATAATAAGTTGTCGAATGCAGGCTAAGGTGAATTTCAAGTTGCGACCCAACAGAAATGTTTGCCATCAATATAATGCCTTCGTTTCAAATGGCTGAACTCAGTTTTGTTTTTTAATTTTATTTTTTTCGTCTTTGTTATCTGTAAGAGGCACCTGCAGTCCCTGCAGACAGTGATGGAGCTCTGACTGACTGATGGCCTTCTGTAAATACTGCAGGACTGATGAGTGAATGTAATCAATACTGTCACAAACTGCTTCAAGATGCCTGTTAGTTTTTAAGTGTACCAAAGGTGTACACCGTCGGAAATGGGAATGTTAAACATGGCTTCCAGTGGTTGTGTCGGCGTGCGACATGCGCACTGTGTGTAGAGAGACTGAGTTTGGAGATGTAAGCTACATTCTAATGGTGCTATCTTAGGCAGTCATGCACTTTCTGATCCCGTGCGCATGCGAGTGTGTGTGTGCGTGCATGCATGTGTGTGTGTTTGCTCTGGAGTAATGCTACCAACCCCCATCTGCTACGGAGTCAGAGTTGAGAGGATCTATTCAGCACCGCTCACCTCAGTCACCAAGATCATCCACAACCAGTTGTCTTTCCCCTCATATGCACTATGTTTAGAGACTATTATTATTGTTATTAATATTATTGCTCCTATTATATTATTATTGCCACAGTTATTATTACCATTGTTATTTTGTTAATTAGAGTTCAATTTTAAATTAACTTATATTTTTTATACAAAGTTTAGCATTTTGGTTTTGTACAGAACAAATTGTACATTATGGAATAAAGCGAATGGTCATTTAGAGAAACTGTATACTGTTGCCCGAGATAAATGTCTCAACTCTAAATGTATGAGCAGTAATTACTTTTATTAAATATTTCTGACAAATACAAATTGTGTAATATTTATTCTGGGAAATTGTATTTATTTTTTTACATGGACAGATTTACAGCAATCTATTTGCCATGGATATTCATATTTGACATGAAATGGAAACAGCACTATGGGCAATTATTTTAACTAATAAAATTACTATATAGTAGTAAACAAAAATATATGAAGTAATACACAAACATTAATTGTTCAGAATTTTTTCTGTGACTTTTAAGCAGAAGGCATTGTGTTTTCACACAGGTATCCTAGCAGAGTTACCACAAATAAAGCTTGAACATGATCCACAAGTGTCCGAATAGCTCATCTTAATTTTGAACATATATCTAGAATGAATTCAGGCAAAGTGAGACATTTCAGCTTAATCGCCTTCATTAAAATCAACATTAAGTGTACTATTCGGAATGACACAAAGGGGTTTTCTAAGGTGCGTGTCATACCACATGTGAACAATAATTAATAAAAGATCATGAACAGTCAGTTTCGTGACTGTTGTTCTGGAATGGGACACAAGTGTGAATCAGATTTTCCTAAAAGGGGAGGGTAAGAAATGCTTGCGTAAAGACGCGGTTTGGAATCCAGCTGTGAGATAAACTACTCATCATTGCTGCAGTGCTGAAGTTGAGACAAGTCCATTCTGAATCCTTTGCGTCTAGCGCCATCTATTGGCAAAAAACTATAAATCTCATTTTGGCTTTAAAGAGCTTTGTCATAAACTTGTGCAAGCTCTCCGTTCATAGAAACCGTTCAGAGAAAAATCCCCAGTGATAATGATTAAAACTTTTAAAATAGCCAACATGAAGCATTGCGAATGATGTAATATCAAATAAAATAAATAAATAAAATTATTTATTGCATTTACGTACACAAACACACACACACACACACACACACATTATCATAAAATAATGCTGCATTACGCCAAACATTTTGCCTGTATCTTTTATAAAAACCAGACTATAGTTATGTCCCTCAGACTCAACTCAGCCCCGTCACACTAATCATTCTACACTCTACAATAAATACTAATTTAGAATCCAACTAGCCTATATGTGACAATTCAGGTCTCTAGTAGTGCATAAGATGGTAGTAGTGTCATACTTTTTTTTTATAGGTATATAGTCAGGGAGGGTACTGTCAAGCTTAACAACTAAACCCCATCACATAAAACTAAGATGGAAATTGATTTTTTTGAATTATTATTCATTTTAATTTTTTTAATCCATAAGTATATGCAATGTACAAAAAATATATGCACTGTAAAAAAAAAAAAATAAATAAGGAAACCAGCTTCAGCAGATTTTTTTGTTTTCTCAACTTATTTTTGTAGGAGATTTCTGAGTTCTCTCAACTTTTTGTTGTATAAACTTAAAACAAGAAGTTGAGAAAACTCAAAAATCTACTGAAGCTGGTTGCCTTAAACACTTAAGTTCTCTCAACTTTTGATTTTTAACAGCACTGAAAAAAAATAAATTAAAAGTTGAGTAAACTTGAAAAGTTTAAGGCAACCAGCTTCAGCAGATTTTTGAGTTTTCTCAACTTGTTGTTTTAAGTTTATACAACAAAAAGTTGAGAACTCAAAAATTCTCCTAAAAAATAAGTTGAAAAAACTGAATAATCTTCTGAAGCTGGTTGCCTTAAATTTTTTAAGCTTGCTCAACTTTTTTTTTACAGTGTGGTCTATTCTCCCACACTACACAAGTAGCAGTGGCCATTAAAAATAACAACAACTCCATCACACTCAACTTTGTCACTCAAATATGTATATTTGTCGTTGTTTTAGGGTTGTAAACTTGTGACAGGGTTGATTCACTTCATTATCAATAATGTTAAATATACATATGTCATGTTTCAGTTAATATATGCTTACCAAAATCATGACAACTCATATTTATATTATAAATAGAATATTTGATGTAACGCGTCCATTTAAACTTTGCCAAGCATCCTACATCAGAAATGGCAGCCACATCCGCAGCAGAAAGATAGTGTTGGGTGTGCTGATATGTTGACCCAGAAAGAAGGGTACAATATGAGAGAGAAACAAAACTGAAGATTAAAATGTATAATGCCTAATGATGTGGGGTGTTTAGAAAATTCCAAGTTGAATCATCAAATCCCAGGAATGACCCATATATTTTTGGATATTTTGAAATAAACTTTAACAGCCATATGCTGCTTTCTAATGGCACTTCATGAAATGTACTGTTGCACTGAGGTACTGCCTGAATGCTGGAGCTGAAGCAGATTTAGGTGTTTGCTGTGATCTATTTTCCTAAAACACTAATGGTAGATATTAAAAGCTGATAACTAAACAAAAGGACGCCCCCATCTGTATTAGCCAGAACATGTACACTGAAATCATTGCAGTCCATATGATAAGAAAGTGTGTGAACAATTGCACATCAGCAGCAGACACACCTCTTTAACAACTATACAGCATGAGTGCTTACTAAAGAGATAACAGTTCAATTTAAAACATAAATAAACTATTGACAGTTCATGTTGGCTTTGTCAAGCAAATATTAATAATGTACAAACTTGATGTTCTACAGCTAAATCATCAAATCCTTACAATCTCACGTAGTTTTCAAAGAGAATCCATTAAACTCTGCCCGAAACTTTAGTGTGCTATGTTATTTCTGACTAAACTATAACTAATATTTCTAACCCAAAAATATCAAAATGAATTTTAATTCAGAAATTAAAAGCACGTTCCACATAAAAGCGATTCAGAACTCTGTACTCTGTTTCATTTTTAAATATATTAATACTATTATTATATTCAAAGAAAATGAACGTCATGTTATTGACCCATAAATCTTATCAAAGCTTTGCAATCCAGTATTACTTCATACATGCAATCACTATGTCTCATACAAATTTCATTTAACCAGAAAGTTGAGCACGACATAGGCCTTTGAGATTACCAACAGTCTGTCAGTGGAAATAATAGCTGAAATGCGATATCTCTAGATGAAATTATTGTATGTGAGAGGAGACCTTCTTCTAGGCAAAGTGTGAACTGTAGGTAATCAAAGCAAAAAGTTGATTACAAAAGGGGAGTGTGACTATGATTCACTGAGAGAGCAAGCCTCAGCAAGAGATTGGACCTTACCTTTAACCTTAGCACCAATCAATGCCTTGCTGTCTGCTTGATTTAATCACAGTTCAAAGTCCCTTCCACGAGGCACTATCAACAGAGTCTGTTTGTGCTGCTCACTCTTTTCTTTCTAAGCCCTTCGGCTTTATCGGTCTCCCCTTCTTCTTGGACCCTACAGACCTCATAGGACCCGGGGCCACATCATGTTTCCACGTGTGCTGCCGCTGCTGCTGCTATGTATCTCCACAGGCTTGGCTGCCACGCTTATCCAGGCCTCTGCTGATGCAGCTGCGGTGGATTATCCAGCTGACGGCTCTGTTTTACCTGAAGCTCAGGCTGGTGAAACCCCAGATGACAACTTTATGGCAGATTTCCCTCCCCCTGTTGAGGGAAAACCTGCAGAAACCCAGAGCTCCACACAAGAATCTGAAGATGATTCAGACTGGGGCTTAGGTTCTATCAGAGGAGGTTTCCAGGCAGTGAATGGCTATTTTGACTCTATACTGGAGCTGATGGGGGGTCGAGACGGTGTATGTCAGTACCGCTGTAGATATGGTATGTGAAATAGTACTTGTATTTTAGTCTTTTTAGTGGAATAGTCTTTGTATTTTATCCTTTGCTCAGTGTGCATTCTAAACGCCTCTCAGATCGCTGTCACTATATGCTTTGGGCAAAGACTTTCTTTCTCCTGTAGAATGCAAAAGGATGTGAGTCTGTACAAAAAAAAAAATCCCAGAAGAATGTTGACTGTTTGTGACCAAGTGTTTCAATCTCCAAAAATAGGCATAATTACTTTTAGCATACTTATTTTTTTAAAGCTTGACAGATGTAGTCAATATGAATTGGAATTGGAATTCTTCCAAACTTTTCCTTTTATGTTTCCACTGGAAAAAACAACAACAGCAGCAGTAAAGAAGGTAAAAAATGACTGAATATTCATGAATATGCAGCTACTTCAACGAAACATTTATTGTGCTTTACAATATGCATATAGTGTTTAACACTGACACTACTAATGAAAAACTATTGTTTTATTTGATTTAAGTGATTTAATTTAATAATTTGAGAAGTCTCAGTTAAATGCAAAATGAATTCTTCACAGGACATGCTTCTTGATTCAGCTTTTTATGTGAAACATGCCCTCGCTGATCTGTCCTCACTCCTCATGTTGACAGACATGGTGTGGCATAGGGCAAGTCGATCACACCACTCTACAGACGACAGTAATGAATCAGAACGTTTCTTATGCTTATGCCTGAGAATTTAGGAAGTACTTTATTTATCTCTTGACTCCTTTATATTACTGATTTAATTCTACAATGACAGACTTACATGTTTTGCTTAACCTTTGACTGTTAATTGAATACAAATTAATGGAACATAATACATACAGAAATTGATTTAATTCTTTTAAATTTGTTGAGTAAGTACAAGTTAATGTTCTTAATGTTTAATGTTGCCTAAGGAGGGCAGTGAATGTAGTTTATTCAATCAGTAGTCTTCATACACAATAAAATGGGTTAATATAGGCCTATGTACAGTTTTAGCAAAATAATTGCATAATAAACTTCATGCGGGTTCAAAAGTCCTACTGAACATTAGGTTGCAGGGCTTTGACTAAATGCCAAAGCTAAGATAACAAAGTAGTTGTAGTGTCTAACCTTATAATGCAACCATAATTTAAGACAGTTTAAATAATGTTCCATGGACAGTGTCACCTTCTCTTGAAATGATAAAGACCATGCTCTGAATACCAAATGTGGAAATGTTTGATACTGTTTCACCATGCAGGCTATGGGAAGAAAATCTCATTTACTCACAATACACTTAATACTTCTTGGATAAGTGACACGAATATATGATTTCTCCGTTATTAAACAGGCAATTAAAACTGTCACAAAGAAATTAATGAATGAATGAATTAAATAGTATTTCACATTTACTGACATTGGGGTTGCACTTTATTTTACAGTACGTGAACTTACATGTACTTACAGTGTACTTATAATGTACCTACCTACATACCTGCTTACATGGGGTAAGTTTAGATTTAGGGGTAGGTTCAGGGTTAGTACCGAGTTATTAACTAGTTATTGTAATTACTATAATAAGGACATAGCACGTACATGAGTAACATGACTGTAAAATAAAGTGCTACCGATATTGGGGTTACCTGGGGCTCTGTTTTAGGACCTCTGCTGTTTTAATTACATATTTTACATTTAGGTAATTTTATCAGGAATTTTGTGAAGTTTTTAATAGCTATGCAAGAGTTATTCAATTGTACCCTTCAGTTCAAGTTCGGGAAGATCATAATTCCATAATAGATACTTCTCAGCAGATGTCCCAAAGTATAATAATACTGAATAAGACTGAATTAACTGTAGTGGGTAAATACATTCAGAGAAAAAAAAAATGCTGGGAAAAAAAATGGCTTCTTCAGTTTCAAATGTTATATCTGTAGAACAAAAACCTGGGTATTGCTTGTTTAGATTCTGCTTTTTGCATTGTCCCTTATTTAATTTTATTTTAGGTTACCAAAGTTGAATACTGTAACTTAAGAAACAGCGTAAAGCCAAATTAGTCCAGGAAAATATTCATGAAAAATAATGTTTTTGGTGCATTATAAGTAGACCCGCTTTTGTGTAACTGCTTTTGATTTTTTCCCACATTTGCAAAGCTCTCAATCCTATTGTTATTTAAAATGTATTCTAATAAAGGTCAATAACAACTGTATGTTAATCTTTTATTAAAGATATGATATATTATAATGTATCATTTCTGTTTTTCAGGTAAAGCTCCTCAGCCTCGTACTGGATATCAAATGCCGGAGCCTGATGGTTGTAGCACCTCACTGCTTGGCTTCCAGGTACCCAACAGTGTATGTGTCTCTTTATTTCTACTAACATTAGTGGCCAGTCTGCCTCCTTGAATCTTTGAAACTGTATGTTCTGTCCCCATGCATAATCTGTGTGAATCTGACCAATGAAGTGCACACTGGCCAATGAATCAAAGTTGTACTGTACATAAAAGATCCATCCAAATCAACTGATTAATATTTACATGTTAGACAGGAGAAAAATTAGATAATTATTTTATACCTTTCGTGTCTGATACTTGATAACACAAAGACAGCCTTGCTTGTTAAAAGAAGAAAAGCACTGACAAATGACTTTGGGTTTTAAAGTACTGTACAGTGACATAATATGAAACACTCGCCTTGGAAGAAGCTGGTAGATATCTCACTTCCAGGTTTGTATAGCATCAAATATAAAAAAAGGTCTGAATTTAAGGCACTTAGTAGTAAGTAAACTATATACTCTCTTCTTTTCTTACACATTTATGCTTCTGTTTTCTCAAGTAATGTTATAGTATAATACAATTTTAAGTAAACCCCTAACTGTGACAAACTGAGATTGGTTGATTTACATCCGACTCAGTCAAAATGCCTCTTCCTTTCTAAGTGGGTGGTTTTTGGCCATATAGATGCAATATGGACCAGACCTCATGGCATTAAGTTAAAAGTCTGGCTCTGCATGACTAGTATTGCACAGGCCAGCCCAATTTCAGATACGGTGCTCCTAAATTGAGAGACTAGCGCAGACTCTGGAGAGATGGTGAACATCCGACAGGTTCTGGACAGTTAAGTTTGGCATCCAGCCAAAGCGCTGATAGGACTGCTGTCAGGAAAGAGGAAAGCAAATGTGCCAATTACTTTCACACAAAGACTCGTGGACTAATAAATTTCTGGATCTTGAATAAATTCTAACTTTGAAGTTTAAGGTGTTCATTCAGAAATCACTTATGCAGGCGGTATATCTGAATCCTCCTCTATGGGCGACAAATGTAGTAGTCTCATGTTTCAACATTACAAATTACGATGTGACTCTAACCACCATCACTGTATCTCTTAAATAACCACGGTTATGACTAAAGCAGGAGTCTTCAACTTTTTCACACCAAAGATGACACCTTTATTTGATATTGTTTAAAATTTAATGATACATCCGGCATATTATTGTTTGGATATTACCATAACATAATTGCATACTTTGCATACATTGCAAAGCGATTTTATAATTATACATAATTATTGGTACACTATAAAAAAAAATAGTTGTTTCAACTTAAAATAATTTGTTACCCCACTGACTTAAAATTTTTAGTTTAGTCAACTAAGATATTCCAGTTGTCCAAGTACTCCAGAGTGCAGTCTGGACGATGGGGCGGGGCGACACATAAAGGTGGGGCGACACGTGTCGCTCCGCCCACCCCCAATTTCATTGGTTTATGATACAGCGGAGCTTATTGGTGTAGACGTTTGCGCATGAG
>JAFVLL020021471.1:86195-100255 GCA_021397915.2 Tor tambroides
AAACTAAAATATCTTTGAGAGCAAGGGGGCCCCCTGGTGTTTAGGGGGCCCTACGCAGCTTGCGTATTCTGCATATAGGGAGAATCGGCTCTGATTTATAGCCTATTGACGCCGCTCAGGTGGGGGGCGGCGCGGG
The DNA here is from genome assembly GCA_021397915.2 of Tor tambroides. Taxonomy (NCBI): domain Eukaryota; kingdom Metazoa; phylum Chordata; class Actinopteri; order Cypriniformes; family Cyprinidae; genus Tor; species Tor tambroides. The sequence continues at coordinate 86,332 of JAFVLL020021471.1, forward strand.
AGCGGCATTACTATGAAGCAAAGTTAATTTAGATTTAGAATAACTAAGGGGTAATAACTTGTTGATATGAGTGCAATAATTCCAAACAAATGCCCAAAAGATAAACTAAAATATCTGTCCTTTTTGCCGCCCTGACTGTGCTGCCGCCCTAGGCGGCTGCCTAGTTCGCCTATATGCACGCGCCGGCCCTGGGTCTATGACGTATGCCGACGAGAGTAATTGGAACGTTAGGGAAACATTCTGTTTTCTTTATTTTTTTTCTCTGTGTGTGTGTGTGTGTGTGTGTGTGTGTGTGTGTGCAGGGCCGGCTCTAGCTATAGGCAGCAGAGCAGGCGATCGCTAGGGCCTCGGGCTTTGAGGAGGGGCCTCCATAACCGTAACATCCTCTATATGCCAGTCCACCAGTCAAGACGGGCAGAAATACTAGCCTCATTGTTAATTGGATATTGTTGAATTGTCACTCATCTGCAATTAAACCAATTAATGTTGCAGTTTCAAAGCGGGTCCCGCCTTTTGAAAGTTTGCGTAACGAACGTAGGTGCTGTGAAGCAAAAGGCACGCAAAGAAGTACAGCTCCTAATGCGGGTGTGTGAGTTGTCGTCATCTATTTTAGAGTGATTGCAATGTATTCTAAATATAAACTTGCTCTGTCGATCAGCGTCATTTCTGGAAAGATCATTCACTGCTGCTTTATTACGAGTTTAAAAGAGCGCGAGCGCCGTTGACGCGCCCGGACGCGATGCTTTGCATTTGCGCGTACAATGACATCGAGTCGGGAACTGACTTGTAAAATAGCTACAAAAGTAAAAGCAAAGAAGTTTGTATTCAAAGTTAAAAAGCAAACACACTAGAACATTTTTTTATGTTTCAAATAAAGGATCTCATATTAATTCTGCTGATGATTACTGCTCTAACATAACACTTATAATTTCAGTTTCAACTAACTAGAATTTTTTTTTTTTCTGCTAGCGATCGTGTCTTTCTCTTCCACTTGATTTGTGTGTACAAGGTAACAATGCAATACATAGCTAATATCATATTATTGATATTAATAATATGACAATATAAATGTTGATTAAATGGAAGAGAGAAATTCTGCCCATACCCAGCTAAGAAAAGAATGATAAAAGCACTGATGTTCGTCTACTGAAGTGGTATTTTGGAACTGTGAATAAATTGAATAAAACAGCAAAATAACAACAACAACAACAACAACAATCTTCTTTAAACAAAAAAGAGATTACCTTAGATAAAGTTTGATTAATATGTAGCCTACATACTGTACCAGTCAAAAGTTTGGACCCATTACTATTTTTAATGTTTTTCAAAGATGTTTCTTATGCTCTTCAAGCCTGAATTTATTTGATCAAAAATATATAAAAAAACAAAAACAGTAATATTCAGCAAGGATGTGTTAAATAGATAAAAAGTGATAGTGAAGACTTATATCGTTATAAAAAAAATTAAAAACTTTTTAATAATCAAAAAATCATGAAAAAAGTACCACAGGTTATAAAATAAATATTAAGCATTGTTTCTTACATTGATAATAAATCAGCATATTAGAATGTTTTCTGAAGGATCATGTAGCACTTAAGACTGGAGTAATAGCTGATGAAAATTCAACTTTGCATCACAGAAATATATTTCAAAGTATAGTAAAATAGAAAACCATTATTTTAAATTGTGATAATATTTCACAATATTATTGTTTTTTTTTCTGTGTTTTTGATCAAATCCAGGCTTGATGAGAATAAATGACTTCTTTCAAAAACATTAAAAATAGTATATGTCCAAACATTTGTACTGTATAAGTAAAAATATACAAAGTTGAAAATTAAATGTTGTATAAATAAAAAGGTTAGGAATTATATTTGTTTCAAGTCAATTTTATTTGGGGTGGGGGGCCTCCAACATGAATTTTGCCTAGGGCCTCCTAATGTCTAGAACCGGCCCTGTGTGTGTGTGTGTGTGTGTGTGTGTGTGTGTGTGTGTGTGTGTGTGTGTGTTTGTTTTGCTATATTTGTGAGGACCAGATGTCCCCACAAGGATAGTAAAGCCTGAGATTTTTGACTTTGTGAGGACATTTGGCCAGTCCTCACAAGGGAAATAAAGTATTAAAAATACTAAATGAAGTTTATCTTAAAATGTAAAAATGCAAAAAGGTTTCTGTGATGGGTAGGTTTAGGGGTAGGGTTGGTGTAGGGTGATAGAAAATATCATTAGGTCAGTGTAAAAACAATAGAAGTCTATGAAAGTCCTCAGAAGTATAGCAAAACAAACGTGTGTGTGTGTGTGTGTGTGTGTGTGTGTAGCATTTTGTTTGTCAGTCAGTAACAGTGCCCATTATAATTAATAAAACTATTTATTACATTATTATTAATTGTTTTTATCATAAACTATCTCTATCTTACACCAAGCATTTTGTCATGTCCCTGGGGCACTTTACTTAGAAAAAATAATAATAATTCATAAAAAACTAAATGTTCCCAGTGTCTATAATGTTTGTCAATAGTGTAAATATTTATTTGTGTTCATTTCTTATGAGAAATATTTCTTTTCTAAAAATGCAAGATATTTTACAGTGGTGGCCAAAATGATTAGAACACTAGTATTTTCACCAGGTAACAAAAAAAAAAGGTTTAAAACCAGTTATTTCAGTTATCTTTTGCTGTAGTGTGTCAGCAGGAAATATCAGTTTACATTTCCAAACATTCATTTTGGCATTAATTATAATAATCAAGTGAGATTATTGTTTGCACAAGGAGTCTGACAACAGCCAGTGCTCCACACAGAGATCTGATCTCACCATCATCCAGTTCGTCTGGAATGACATGAAGAAACAGAACAAACTGAGACAGACTAAATCCAGAAGAACCGTGGTAACGTCTCCAAGATGCTTCAAGAAACCTACCTGCAAAGCTACCTGAAAAACTGTGTGCAAGGGAACCTAGGGCAAAAGCTGCTTTAAACGCAAAGGAGGGTCACACCAAATGTCGATTTAATTTAGTTAATAGAAGTTAATTGATAAAGAAAATCTATTTATGACATTATTTTTGACAGCATCCTCATTTTACAGCATTTTTACACAACTTTTAACAGTACTTTAGCTTTGCAGATAGGTTTCTTGAAACATCTTGGAGACGTTGCCACAGTTCTTCTGGATTTAGTCTAATTTAGTCTAACTAAATCCATAAGTATATGCAATGTACTTATTTTATTGCTGCCATAGATGGTCAGTTCTCTTACACTACACAAGTAGCAGTGGCCGTTTTGAGCAACCCCTTTATATGATTTATAAAGTTTGAAATAAACTTTAACAGCCAACTGCTGCCTTCTAGTGGCACTGCATGAAATGTACTGTTGCACTGCCGTACCTCCTGAATGCTGAAGCAGATTTAGGTGTTTGATGTGAATTATTTTCCTGCCTTTGACAATATTCATACTAAAGAGGTGCCCATAGCTAAGCATAAAATTAGAATAATTAGAATGTTTGTGCATTCATGTGCATATATTGATAAATATTTTTCACTTTTGTTTTGTTCTGTATGAAGATTAATTTAGGAATTCACTACAGGGCTTATGATGTAAACAGAATCTTTTGATTAAAACATTTTAAAAGGCTAGGCTTTTTGAAGATGTTGTTCCGTGCAGTATTATTTGGGGTGAAATATGAATTGTATCCATTGATATCCACGACACGCATGATTACAGACATACATGATTTAGAAATGACGTTACAGAATTCATATCGAAATGCTGTTTGATGTCAGGGCATGCAGTAGGCTTCAAATCTGCATACAGGGAGAGGCGCTTACAGATCATGAGCAATCTTCGCTGTCTTTAAACATTAAAAAGTAGCACTTCATGGGATAATAATAATAATAATGTTTGTTCAATTAAAAGTTTAATTCAGTGTGCACTGAGCCACTGTACCTACTATGTATAGTATGTGTGTATGTATGTATGTATTTTAAAACCTGATATGTGTGTTCTAAGGTTTAAAAATCTAAAGAGTGAACTTTATAGAACTTTATAGTGAAATTTATGGAACTATTCTTAAAAAAAGAAACACTAATAGTGGATGTGAAAGCTGATAATTGAACAAGAGGACGTCCTCATCTGTTGGTTATTAGTCAGAACATGTTTTATTCCCAGCACATTTGAAATCAGTGACAATGCAGTTCATATGATAAGAAACTGTGTGAACAACTGCACATCAGCAACAGACACACCTCTTTAATAACTTTTCAGCATGAGTGCTTACTGTTAAAGTAAAAATGAATAAATAAATAAATAAATAATAAACTATTGCCAACTATTTGTTATTCATATATAAATAATGTACAGAAATGGTGTTCTAAAGCTCAGTTATCAAATCCTTACAACCTCATATTGTTTTCAAAGAGAATCCATTAAACTCTGTCTGAATCTTCAGCCTGTTCTGGCTGAAATGAATTTTAGTTCAGAAATTAAAAACATATTCACCAAAAAGCGATTCATGTCTCTGTACTGTATTTGATTTTTAAATAAATTAATACTGTTATCATATTAATACACAGGACAAAGAAAATAAACGTCATGTTATTGACCCATAAACCTTATCAAAGCCTTGCAATCCAGTATTACTTAATACATGCAATCACTATGGTTCATACAAATTTCACATAACCAAACAGCTGAGCACGCCATAGGCCTTTGAGATTACCAATAGTCTGCCAGTGGCAAAAATAGTTGAAATACGATTGCTCTAGGTGAAATTATTGTTTGAGAGAGGAGACCCTCTTCCAGGCAAAGTGTGAACTGCAGATAATCAAAGCAAAAGTTGATTACAAAAGGGGAGTGTGACTATGATTCACTGAGAGCGCAAGCCTAAGCGAGAGATTGGACCTTACCTTTAACCTTAGCACCAATCAATGCCTTGCTGTCTGCTTGCTCTAATCATAGGTCAAAGTCTCTTCCACGAGGCTCTATCAGCAGAGTCTGTTTGTGCTGCTCACTCTTTTCTTTCTAAGCCCTTCGGCTTTATCGGTCTCCTCTTCTTCTTGGACCCTTCAGACCTCATAGGACCCGGGGGCCACACCATGTTTCCACGTATATTGCCGCTGCTCCTGCTATGTATCTCCACAGGCTTGGCTGCCACACTTATCCAGGCCTCTGCTGATGCAGCTGCGGTAGATTCTCCAGCTGACGGGTCTGTTTTACCTGACGCTCAGGCAGGTGAAACCTCAGATGACATCTTGATGGCAGATGCCCCTGTTGAGGGAAAACCTGCAGTGACCCAGGGTTCCACGCAAGAATCTGAAGATGATTCAGACTGGGGCTTAGGTTCTATCAGAGGGAGTTTCCAGGCAGTGAATGGCTATTTTGACTCTATACTGGAGCTGATGGGGGGTCGAGATGGTGTATGTCAGTACCGTTGTAGACATGGTAAGTGAAATAGTAGTTGTATGTTAGTCTTTTTAGTGAAATAGTCTTTATATTTTATTCTTCGCTTAGTGTGCATTCTAAACACTTCTCAGCTCTTGTCACACTATATGCTTTGGGCAAAGACTTTAACCTTTCTTTCTGCTGTAGAATGCAAAAGGATGTGAGTCTGTTCATTAAAAGCTCAGGGGAATGTTGACTGTTTGTGACCAAGTCTTTCAATCTCCAAAAATAGGCATAATTACTTTTAGTGTACTTTTATTTTTTTAAAAGCTTGACAGATGTAGACAATATGAATTGTCACAGTATGAAAAAGAAAGGAGTGTATATATTCTTCAAAACTTTTCCTTCTGTGTTTCCATATATAATCACTGAATATTCATATGTAACTACTTGAAAGAAACATTTGTTGTGATTTACAATATGCATAAAATGTTTAACACTGACACTACCAATGAAAAACTGAATACATTTTTATTTTATTTAAGTGATTTAATTTAATGATTTGATAAGTCTCAGATGCAAAATGAATCATTCACAGGACACGGTTCTCGATCAGCTTTTTAGGTGAAACATGCTCTTGCTGATCTGTCCTCACTCCTCATGTTGACAGACATAGTGTGGCATTGGGCAAGTCGATCACACCACTCTACAGATGACAGCAATGAATCAGAATGCCTGAGAATTTAGGAAGTACTTTATCTCTTGACTCACTACAGTGACAGACTTGCATGTTTTGCTTAATCTTTGACTGTTAATTGAATACAAATGAATGGAATTCACTTAGTAACTGAATGTAGATGAGATGTCATCGTAGTAGTTTCATCCAGAAACTGATTTCATTAGTTTAACTTTATTGAGTAAGTGCAAATTGTTAATGTTCTTAATGTTTAATTTTGCCCAAGGAGGGCAGTGAATAGTTTATTCAATCAGTATTCTTCATAATAAAAGTTGTTAATATAGGCCTATGTACAGTTTTAGCAAAATAATTGCATCATAAACTTCATGCGGGTTCAAAAGTCCTACTGAACATGTGGTTGCTGGGCCTTGACTAAATGCCAAAGCTAAGATAACAAAGTAGTTGTAGTGTCTAACCTTATAATGCAACCATATTTTAGGATGATTTAAATAATGTTCCATGGACAGTGTCACCTTCTCTTGAAATGATAAAGACCATGCTCTGAATACCAAACGTGGAAATGTTTGTTACTGTTGGGCTAAATTAACGCATGGTAGGTGTCACCCATATATTTTCTGTCAGATTTATCTGTTATTAACCAGGCAATTAAAACTGTCACAGAGAAATTAATGACCTAGACCATGATTTTTAAACAGACAGTGGTTTGTTGATATGGAAAAAAACAGTGATCATAAATATTTCACATTTACTGTCATTGGAGTGACCTAGGGCTCCGTTTTAGGACCTCTGCAGTTTTAATTCCATATGTTACATTTAGGTATTTTTATCCGCTTACATTTAGGTAATTTTATTAGGAATTTTTATGAAGTTTTGAATAGCAAGTGCACATGATATTCAACTGTACCTTTCAGTTCAGTCTGACGATCACAATTCCATAATAGATACTTCTCAACAGACGTCCCAAAATGTAATAATACTGTATAAGACTGAATTAATTGTAATGGGTACATACATTCAAAGAATAATTTGATTATTACTTGTTTAGATTCTGCTTTTTCATTGTCCTTTATTTAAAGATTATAATATATAATTTCTGTTTTTCAGGTAAAGCTCCTCAGCCTCGTGCTGGCTATCAAATGCCAGAGCCTGATGGTTGTAGCACCTCACTGCTTGGCTTCCAGGTACCGAACAGTGTATGTGTCTCTTTATTTCTACTAACACTGAGCAGTGGCCAGGCTGCCACCTTGAAGCTTTGATACTGTATGTTCTGTCGACATGCATGACCTGTGGAAATCCTGCTAATGAAGTGTGCACTAAATCAAACTTATAATTAAATCAAAGTTATAAATCAAACTGTTAATATTTACATGTTAGACAGGAGAAAAATTAGATAATTTTATTACTGATACTTGATAACACAAAGACTTGTTTAAAAGAGAAAAGCACTGACCAGTGACTTTGGGTTGCAAAGTACAGGGACATAATATAGAACACTGGCCTTGATATCTCACATACAGGTTTGTGGCATCAAATATGAAAACGGTTTGAATTTGACGTACTTAGTAAGTAAACTAGATACTCTTTTCTTGCACATTTATTCTTCTGTATTTTCTCAACTAATGTTATGGTATAATAAATTTCAAGTAAACCCCTAACTGTGACAAACTGAGTTTGGTTGCTTTACATCAGACTTAGTCAGAGTGTCTTTTCCTTATTAAGTGGGTGGTTTTTGGCCATAGTACAGTAAGTTGCAATGTGGACCAGACCTCATGGCATTAAGTTAAAGGTCTGGCTCTGCATGACTAGTATTTCACAGGCCAGCACAATTTCAGATATGGTGCTCCTATAAATTGAGAGGCTAACGCAGACTCTGAAGAGATAGTGAACATCCGACAGGTTCCGGACAGTTAAGTTTGGCATCCAGCCAGAGCGCTGATGGGACTGCTGTCAGGAAAGAGGAAAGCAAATGTGCCAATTACTTTCCCACAAAGACTCATGGACTGCCCTCTGTGTAATTTCTGGATCTTGAATAAATTCTAACTTTGAAGTTTAAGGTGTTCATTCAGAAATCACTTATACAGGTGATATATCTGAATCCTCCTCTTTGGGCGACAAATGTAGTTGTCTCATGTTTCAGCTTTACGAATTACGATGCGACTCTTACCACCATCACTGCAAGCAGGAGTCTTCAACTTTGAAAGGATGCAGTCCCATAGGTTGTTCCATTTTTTGTGACTAACAAGTTATTTGTGCGGTTCTTTGTGTGTCTGAACTGCATTTGGTTGTTTGGTTGTTTTAACAGTGAAGTGTGTTAAAAGAGTTTAAAGCTCATGTTGTGTAATTTGCTGTTACTCCACAGTTTGATATGGGTGTCCCAGCCATGACCAAATGTTGTAATCAGCTAGACTTTTGCTACGACACCTGTGGCTCTAATAAGTACCGCTGTGACACCAAATTCCGCTGGTGCCTCCATAGCATCTGTGGTGACCTGAAGAAGAGTCTGGGCCTCATATCAAAAGTTGAAGGTGTGAAATACACACACACACATACATTGGTTTCCCATGTTTTATAGGGACATGTATATACGTAGTAGTTTTTGTATATATCTGTGTTGGAACAGATCCATTATTTATTAAGGCTAACCCAGCTGAAAAATATTTTTGATTGATTATATGGATTGTCATTTGCTATAGCTCCTTTGCACACCAGACAAAACCCCTCATATCCTTTCGCTCCCACAGCCTGTGAGACCTTTGCGGACACCATGTATAACACCGTGTGGACTTTGGGCTGCAGGCCCTTCATGAATGGCCAGAGGGCATCCTGCTATTGTGAGGGAGAAGAGAAGGATGAGCTGTGAACACCACCTTCAACACATACTGTATAAACACTTCACAAATTTAAACTACTCCACACTAGGGGTCAGTATTAGCATGAATCTCATTAAGACACACCCTGGTCACATTTCACCACAAAAATGAAAAGAAACAAGCAGATTTACTGCAGTGTGCAACAGTGGTGATTGTTATTAGTTTCTCATTAGTTTAATGTAGTTATTTTATTTATCATTCTTATTATTATTTTTAATAATTGTAATTATTATCAGCATACATTAAATGTGGTGTATGACAAACTACTGCAATGTATAAATACTATTAATTTACATTTACAAATTTAAATAAAATATTTATTTTATTTGGTTTGGGGTATTATCTTCACATTTTCTTGACGTTTCATGACATTCACCCACTAACCCTTGAACTGGTGCTAGTGGATTAGTTTTAGTTCAGCAAAAACTAAAAAAGTTTATATTGTATGTGTAAAAGTGTCTATCCCACAAATCTGAAATGTTCACCTAAGCCAAATTGAGTGTAATAACACTCAATGGGTCTTGAACAGTAAAACACAGGAATATTTATTGCACTGAGACAATATGACAGCAGACTATGACAGAAATAATTTTATTGGCTGTAAATCATTTTATTTTCCCCAGTAAAACAATGCTGAACTTATATGCAAATTAGCCTTTCAAAACTGTAAAATGCCACTCAGTTTCTTGTTCTAAGCTTTATTGAAACGCCTAAGCTTACACTGTTAAATGCACACACAATACATCACAGTAGATGCATGCACATAGAAAGACATATTTTCTAGTGAGGCTTTATGTAGTAAATATATTGTCAGGAGTAGTGGAAGGAAGCAACTGATGGAACTCATAAATGTAAGATTACTTCAGATACTGTACTTATGCAGTATGGATGTGTTTAAATACATTAAAGTAGCCTGTAGATGGCATTGTGAGTAAGAGATTTTATAGATGTGTGTGGTCTCATGGATCTGGCAGTATACTAATGGGTCCACTGGAAAGTACATGTTGCTCTTGGTGCTGGTCAGTCCAGAGATGTCTCCGCAAACGCTTTCGGCAGCCCTGCATACAGCGAGATTCCCCTTGTTCCTGCCCACACACCAGCACACGGCAATGCAGGAACACCTCCTACACACAAAGTACACACAAAAGTTTCAGTAAAGCCCATTAGCACACAAAAGCACATGCATAGGACAGACCAGAATTTCCCAGCGTGCACCTGTTCCCTACTCACTCTGTTGTCCTTGCCAATGAACTTGAAGACAGGGACCTGGTAGTGTTTGGAGAGCTGGTCTTTAGCTGAAAACTGACGCACCATATCGTCTGAAATGCAGCTGAGAAATATAAGGTCATTAAAGCACAACACTCTCTAAATATAAACTCTGCCTTTGTTTAATGGTGCCGCAAGCAATCACTTCTCAAAATACCATGGATAAATTGCACCTCACAGATATGACATTACTGAAAAAGGTGTCCTGAGGAATCACGCCTGCCTCTGTGGCAGCCCTAGGTGCTAAACAGCTAAAAAATTGTCAGGGGAGCCACCCAATCAGCTTCTGTGCCCTTTATCTGTCAGGTTAGGTATGTTTTGAAGCATGGCAGCTGGTTCGAACTGGTTTAAGTTGGTCATGAGCTGGTTATAAGCTGGTCATGTTCTGGTTCGCTCCTGCTCAGGACCAGCTTATAACCAGCTTAAACCAGCTCAAACCAGCTGTCATGCTTCAAAACATACCTAACCAGCATATGCTGTTTTTTTGGGTTTTTTTCAACAGGGAGAGAATAGGGTGGTCTAATTCTGTGGCTAGTTGAAGTTAGCAAAATGTCTAAAATCACTAATAGCACCAGTCTTGGAGCATGTATAATGAGCGTACAGAACAATATGCCTTCATTTTTTAATTATTTTAAATACCTACCCATCTCTGATAAGGTAATATTTTATGGCTTGGTCAGCTTTGGGGCCAGGTGTGGCAAAACAGCTTTCTACAAAAGCAGCAAGGCCATCCACCCGCTCTCGAGGCTCGACGCCAAAGTACAGCGAATCACGCAAACGCAGTTGAGGAGGTTGATTGTACGACTCAGAAAATTCTGCATTCTTGAAGAGCTCCAAACTGAAAGGGAATATTCCTTCACTGTGGCCTGCTAACTCGAGTGCGGTGTTGCGCAGACTCGGCAGGTAGCCATCCGACACCTCGTACTGCCGTGGAAACTCACACGTAATTGGCAGTAGTAGTTTACTGGTGCGCACAATCAAGTCCCCGTTGCTGCTGGGACTAGACCGTGGCAACCCAGTTACCAAGTTTGTGCCAACAATTTTGTCATCAATGACCTGGAGAAGAGAGAAAGGAAGATGATTTTCGACTGCATTCCCAGGGAACTATCAAATAGTCAACAAGTAATGGTATTCACCACCAATTTTACTTCAGTAATGTGAGAGTGAGGAAAAATATGGAAACTAGGACTTGATTTTATCCATTTGGGTTGGATTCTTATTATGGATCCAGACCTGGATGCAAGCTGCAGATTATGAAGGAACACCATTGCAAAGTACTTTTGAGGAGACTTTTTGACCAGGATGACAGTAAAGATCACAGTATTTCCCAGTGGTAACTGTTCTTTTTGACTCTGTTATTATTTGCTATTATTGCCATAAGCTGCATAGCGATAGATGCTATTTACACTAAGTGCAAAGAGTGATAGATGCTCTTTACACTCTTTACAGTGAGTGAAAATAGCAGTATTTTCTTAGCGATATGCTATTTACATAGCTTCTATTTACACTATGAAAAAATAGTAGTATTTTCTGCTATTTATACTACTTATTGCAAATAGTGGCAAAAATATCTGCACCTCAGTATTGTAATACATTATAAAACAGTATGCAATAATAATATATTGAATGTAAATTATAAGTTTTCTTACAATTGTTAAATGGATGCTGCCTTATTGGGACAGTAAAGCCCTCTCTACACCTAACCCTAACCCTAACCGATACATCATTTTCAACGTTTTGATTATTTTCCTTAATTTTTATTGAAAATAAATGCCTTTCCAATGAAGATATGAGATGTGAAAATGGACAAGAACCAGTTTGACAAAAGGCAGATTCGAACTCGATTCGATTGCGTCAAAAAGTCCACTTTACACGTTTTACCACTTACACCACTAGAGCTGTTCCTTGACAGTGGTCTTTTGTAATGTTGTCTAGCCCAACCACATATTGGTGGGCAGAGTTAGTGTAAATAGCCTCTGCCAACAAGGCGGGCTATTTGCATTTAGTGTAAATAGACACTCCGTTAAGGCAACCAACAATTTTTAGTCCTGGTGTGCATGAAATCCAATGACTGATCAAATTTTGAAAAAATCATAATAATTTTTACCTGGACCACAGTGCCACATGTCTTCAGACTAAAGTGGAGGTTAATGTAGGTGCCATTGGAAATGCCCCGGCAGGAAGTGTTAGACAGGAAGAGTTCAAGCCCTCCCATCAGCTCTTTGGGAACTGAGACCTCTATGGAACTAGGATCACACTACACAGGAACTGCACACAAAACAAATGTCGAAGTGAAATCTACAAACCCAGACAGAAAGAGGTAAACGTCAGGAGAGATAGGTTCAGCTCACCCTGACAGGTCCGTTTGTCATCTCCCAATGTCAGACCCCGGGGACAATGACAGTAATATGACTCATCCTCTGAGGAGCATCCATGACTACAGCCTCCATTCACATCGTCACAGCCTGCAGTCTCTACAAAGAACCACAGAAACCACAATGCATGAGTTAAATGATAGTCTGCACATATTCAGGATGCTCTGGATTACCATGTGGTTACCTTTACAGCTCTTCCCATCCATGTCCAGTACTTTACCTGGTCCACACTCACATCGACGAGAGCCCTTGGTGTTGATGCATATTTCTGCACATCCTCCATTGCCTTTCTCACATTCATTCACATCTTACACATAATACACCAGATCACAGTTAAAAACAGAAGCAGATAAGTGAATGTGGAGCAGAAACTTTGAAGGCAGCATCCTGAAATAGACTGAGTTAGACTGCACAGGCATCATTCAGTGCTTCACCTGAGAAAACCACACTTGAGTGCATTGGCATTACTTTAAATTTGTCTGTCTGTCTTTAACAGAACAGTTTTTGTTTCAGGAGCGACACAAAATGTTCCTCTGTAGGTGGATGATGTTTTGCAACAAGGCCAGTAATTTATGTTGTACTGGAAGTGGAATTGACAGTGATTAGTTATGTTTCTCCTGAAGGGTAAAAAGGTTATGAAATGCTTACAGGAAAAACTGAAAGCCAGAGAGAAAGGATCAATGTACAGGATAGATGGCTTGATGTCCTTAAGTATATCCAATCCAATGAACACATTCAATTTCATCTAATTGTTTTCATTTATTCTGTTTACTCCTTATTTTCCTGTTGTGTCTTTGCCACTTCAACATAGTATTTGGAGTTGACACCTTTCTCTCACCAGCTTATGAAGTAGGACAGCTTCATGCACTTCTTCCTTCTGCAAATTAAGGAAGGATTTGAGGATTCTGAACCTTCCAATTAGGGCTTGAATCCCCCAAGTCAAACTAAAGCTTGAAGGTCATTTTATTTTATTTTATTTTAGCAGTGTTTCAAATAGGTTAGAGTTTGTAGACTACTTGTGTCTATACCTTGGGTGTACAATCCTGCCCCTAGAGGGTCAACGAGTGTAGCTTGAACTTGCTCCAGCCCACCTGCCTGGATCAGTGTTGCCAGGTCTGCAGTTTTACCACAGATTGGGCTACTTCTACACCAGAGGTCTTCAACCCTGTTCCTGGGGACCCACTTTCCTGAATAGTTTAGCTACAACCCTAATCAAACACACCTGAAGCGGCCAATCAAGCTCCTCAAGAATGCTTGAAAATTGCAGGCAGGTGTGCTGAAGCCGGTTGGAAATAAACTTTCCAGGAGAGTGGGTCCCCAGGAGCAGGGTTGAAGACCTCTGTTCT
>JAFVLL020021473.1:0-50500 GCA_021397915.2 Tor tambroides
TGAATATGCATTTGTAGGAGTTTCCCTTTCAGATGCTAAATTTATGGGAGGAGAGTATTCAAATGAATCATGCAACCCATTTTACTAAAATTTGCGCTCAAAAAAAGCATGTCTTAAAGCAGGCGGTAGTTTGTGCTGCTCTTGGTAGATTGTGCTGGTCATTATGGAAATGATCTGGCTGCGTCTGTTCTTTAATGTGCGCATTGTCAGTAAATCACACGCAGAATTTTCCTCTCCCATCAGTGCTTTTATAGAATTGCGCTCTAATGATTATTTGCCCTGCTTAGTAAATCTGGCCCTTACTGTCCTGCAAAGCTGAATTCCAGTCTGCAAGAGCTGGTTTAGCTACTGCGGGTGTGTTTGATTAGAGCTGGAGCGGCTATTCTGCTTCATTTCATATTTATTTAGACTTTCAAATACAACATTCTCACTGCGGTGAAAAACCTCTGCTCTCCCGCTTGCTGAACACAGAGCGAGGAACGCACATCCCGGAGCGGTCTAGTAGCTCTTACACAATTATATATTACAAAAAATATTGTATTTTTTAGGGTGATGGCATCATCAAATATGATGACAGACATTCAAAGCGTCATTGTAAAACCTCGAAGCTTCGAATGTAAATATGATGAACAAAAATGGCATTCAGTTCAGTCTAGTATGAAAGGTCAAAATGACTGCTATGGCCATTCTAGTAGTTATAGAATTCCAGTAGTTATAGTGTTAATTTTTCAGGACAGTGGGTCTCCAGGAGCAGGGCTGAAGGCAGTAAAACCAGGGACAGGGGACATAAGAGGCAGGGTAAATTGATAGATCATTTTTCTGCCCCTGTCCATCAGCTCCCCGGCCGGTTCAGAGGCTGAATGTCCGTCACAGCACAGAGACGTCTCTGAGCGCTGTGTGGAGCCGTCCCGTCGGCGAGTGGGACAACTACACCGTCCTGCTGAAGCACAGAGACACGGCTGTGGACACACGCTCATTAGCCCCTGATGTGCAGGAGTGCAGGTTTAACAAGCTGATGCCTGGACACACCTATACGATCACAGTGATGACCAACAGTGGAGATCTGAGCAGTTCAGCCCACATCACAGGGAGAACCGGTGAGCCATCCAGATGTCATTCAGTGCTGCTGTGATGACTGGACTTCATTTGTGACCACAAAACCAGTCATAAGGGTCAGTTTTCTGAAATTCAGATTTGTTAGGATAGGACAATATTTGGCTGAGATACAACTATTTGAAAATCTGGAACCTGAGGGTGCAAAAATATCTAAATATTGAGAAAATCACCTTTAAAGTTGTTCAAATTAAGTTCTTAGCAATGCATATTACTAATCAGAAATTTTTGATATATTTGATATATACAGAAGTTTTGATATATTTACGGTAGGAAATTTACAAAATATCTTCATGGAACATGATCTTAATATCCTAATGATTTTTGGCATAAAAGAAAAATGGATAATTTTGACCCATACAATGTATTGTTGGCTATTGCTACAAATATACCTGTGCTGCTTATGACTGCAAAATTATTTTCTTCCTTAGTGTTTTTGTCTCATTTTCTAGTATAAATATCTAAACATTCTTGAATCAAGATTTTCAAGTAAAATGACTTAAGATATTATGTCTTGCTTTCTGAAAAAAAATATTAAAATTTTGCTTAAAACAAGCAAAAATATCTGCCAATGGGGCAAGAAAAATATTCTTGTTTAGCCTTTGAATTAAGATGATTTTTCTTACCCCACTGGCAGATATTTTTAAACGTTCTAAGCAAAAACTAACAAAATTTTGCTAATTCATTTTAGAAAACAAGACTTAATATCCTAAGTCATTTTACTTGTCAAGTAAATCAATCAATCAATAATCAATAATAATTTTATTCCGGTCCTCACAAACAAATTTTCACAAGATAAATAAAAATGCATGCTGATTCTAGAAAACAAGACCAAAATACTATGCAAGAAAGTCATTTTTTGCAGTGTGCTCCAGGGTCAGGTTTAGTAAAGCTGTGTGTGTGGTCAGTCCCAGCACAGGTCACTCAGCTGCGGGTCAGTAATCTGGGCAGCACAGACGCTCTGCAGGTGCGCTGGGACGGAGCGGCCGGTCAGCTGGATCTGTACCGCGTGCTCCTCATCCACGACAGTGTGGTGATGAAGAATGAGAGTGTGCTGCCCAACATCACCTCCTATCACTTCCAGGGCCTGAGGTCCGGCGCTCTGTACAGGACAGTGGTGACCACCGTGCACAGGGGCGATCTCTCACGCCAGATGGTGGCTGACGGACGCACAGGTAATACAGCAAAAACAGAACACCAGGTGCATGATATTATAATACATACATGGTATTTATTATATAAGAGTGGCATGTATGTGCACTTAAAAGAATAGTTCATCCAAAAATGACAATTAGCTGAAAATGTCCTTGGCCCCAGGCCATCAAGATCAGGAGGAGTTTGTTTCTTCATCAGATTTGGAGAAATGTGTCTCAGCAATGGATGCTCTGCAGTGAATGGGTGCCGTCAGAATGAGAGTCCAAACAGCTGATAAAAACATCACAATAATCCACACCACTCCAGTCCATCAGTTAACATCTGGAGAAGACAAAACCTGAAACAAATCCAGCATTAAGACGTTTTTAACTCAAATCTGAGTCCATAATCCATAATAATGCTTACTTCTGTAAAAAAGTGCATCTCCTGTTGTCTCTCACATCAAAATCCAGCCACATATTTGTTTAGAGCTGTTTTGTCTTGTAAACGCTGCTTGATCTGTGCAGATTTCTCTCCTGATTCACACCAGAACACTTTTTCACTGGAGGAATAGTTATTATGGGTTATGGACTCGAATGTTAGCCAGAAGCAACGGTTTGAAGTTAAAACATCTTGATTTATTAAAAAATCCAGCTTTTTGCTTCACAAAACATTAATTGATTTATCTGGATTCATGTCAATGACATTTATCAGCTGTTTGAACCTAAGCATCTTCAGAACTTCAGTATTCTTTTTATTTCCCTTTTAAAAATACTCAACGCTGTGCTTAAAAAATGCTGTTTAAAGCCATGCAGTGGACCCTGTGCGACCTGTTTAATCAGAATCATTTCTTCAGATTTTCTTCAGTGTTCCTGAAGGATGACACAGGTATGCTGAACTGCACACACACTCTTATCTGGAGCTGCAGGAATGCTCCTGGAATTTTCAGGAAGCCTTGAATATGTCAAGGTCATTTGTGCAACTTCCTGCAGGGAGTGTTGTTGTGGAGGGAGGATGTTGTTCTTTTCTGAGCGAACAATCATGCTTTAACTCAACATTTTATTATTATTGTTAACATAGTAACAAGCAGCTTGTCTTCAGAGTCGCTCATCATAAATCAAGCGACGCCACAGAAGAACCGTTTTTGCAGAAACTGTGTTTACTGAACAGTGTGCAGCTCTGTACTGTATTTTGACATCAGATAAGGCTTACAGAGGTGATGACAGGCTTGTGTTGTGTGTTGGTCAGTTCCAGCCGCAGTGAGAGACGTGACTGTGAGCAACAACGGCCGCATGGACTTCTTAAGCGTGTCCTGGAGAGCAGCTGAAGGAGACGTGGACAGTTACTCGGTCACTCTGAGAGATCCGGAGAGAACCGTTCATACCCTCACTGTGTCTAAGTTCAGTACAGAGTGTGTCTTTAAGTCTCTGGTGTCTGGACGTCTCTACAACATCTCCATCAGCACCCGCAGCGGAGAGTATGAGAACCACACTGTGGTTCAGGAGCGCACACGTAAGAGCACTCAGCAGCTGTTTTGATGAAGATATGTGACCCTGGACCACAAAACCAGTCATAAGGGTACATTTTCTGAAATTGAGATTTATGCATCATCTGAAAGCTGAATAAATAGCTTTCCATTGGTGTATGGTTTGTTAGGATAGGACAATATTTGGCTGAGATACAACTATTTGAAAATCTGGAATCTGAGGGTGCAAAAAAATCTAAATATTGAGAAAATCTCCTTTAAAGTTGTTCAAATGAAGTTCTTAGCAATGCATATTACTAATCAAAAATGAAGTTTGGATATATTTACGGTAGGAGATTTAAGAGATCTTCATGGAACATGATCTTAATATCCTAATGATTTTTGGCATAAAAGAAAAATGGATAATTTTGACCCATACAATGTATTTTTGGCTATTGCTACAAATATACCTGTGCTACTTAAGACTGGTTTTGTGCTCCAGAGTCACATATTGTTGGCAGCTGGTGTTCACTATATTATTCTGTGGTTCTCTGCTCTAGAACCTTCCACAGTGTTGAACCCTACAGCCACACACATGGCTCGTGACGACCGTCTGAAGGTGTACTGGTGGCACGCGGCTGGAGACTTTGACTACTATCATGTCTCTATCAAGCACAACAACATCTTCCAGCAGAACAAGACGGTGCCCAAGACTCAGAATGAATGTTTGTTCAGTGGGCTGGTACCAGGCAGACACTACACTGTGATCGTCAGCACGTGGAGCGGGAAATATGAGTCCAGCGTCTCAACTCACGGAAGGACATGTGAGTACGCCTGGCTACTTTACTTTGATAGCTCTGTAGTCCATTTTACTGTAGCTGCTACATTTTTATAGCTTGCTGTAATTCTATGGCTTTATAGTTTAATGTATTTCTGAATAAGACCTGTAGAAAACCTGTAGAAAAACACACTCTTCCCTCTTTATACGCACCAGACACTTTTTATAAACACTCCATGTTTCAAGGAAAACATTGTGCAATTCTGAGTGTGCTACACACAGGTGAGTGGGCTGGACAAACCACCTGTGGAACCACACTCTTTTTCTCTCTAAATGCACCAGACACTTTCTTACAAACACTCCATGTTACAAGAACTTAATAAGGACTTAACAAATGTTTACTTGTGAATGCAACACAAATCATAATTGCACTATTTGCTTCTTAACCTCAAATACCTCTTTTGCACAATATCATGCACAGCTGTTATGTAAAGCACTTGTATAGTTTGTTTTAGGTTATGTGTATGTATAGTCTATTTATAGTATATGTATAGTTAGATTGCCACTTTCAGTAAGTTAGTTATTTATAGGTTTTGAAAAATTGTTCTTACTCTTGTGTTTGTTTATATTAAGTTTATTTAAGTAGCACCGTGGTCCTGCGAGACATGACATTTCGTTCCACTGTATGTTCCCACATGTAGCCGAATGACAATAAAGCTCGACTTGACTTGAGTGCTGTGGAATCGGTGGGCGGGGCTAAACAGGCAGTGATATAGAAGCAGGTGTTGATCTTATTCTGTGGAGGCGGTGCTTATCCACACTATTACATCATTCCACAAGCTGTTGTTTTTGCAGACTGCCTTCAATATAAGCTGTTTTAGACTAATGAGAAAGTTTTGAGTTCTGAAACTTACAGATGTTTTTATAGTACAGTGACCTCTTATGTGTCAAAAGATCAAGGGAATTTTGATTTCTCCATTAATGACCCCTTTAATTTACTGTAGTTCTTTCATTCTTCTGTGCTGTAGGTCTGTGGATGAGTTACTGTTACTCTTTGTTTTCTTTTGTTCTGTAGTTTACTGTAATTCTATAGCTCTGTAGTGTAGTTCACCACAGTTCTGTAGCTCTGTGGTATAGTTTTCTGTAGTTATGTATCTCTGTAGGTTAGTTAACTCTAATTATTAACTGCGTCAACTGTAGTAGTTTAGTTGACCATGGTTCTACAGTAAACTAAACCATACCATTTGTACTGTAATTCTGTACTTTGGTTTCCTTTTTGTCTCTGTAGTTTAGTTTACAGTATTTATGCAGTTCCAAAGCTTGGCTTTTTCTGTACTTTAGTTTACTATTATTGTCCTGTTCTCTGCCAGTGCCAGCAGGAGTGCAGAACCTGACGCTGGCTGACAGCGGCACAGAGGATCTGCTGGTGACGTGGGTTTCTGCTCCCGGAGATGTGGATCATTATGAGGTTCAGCTGCTCTTTAACGACATGAAGGTGTTTCCACCGATCACACTAACCAGCAGCACCAACAGATACCTGCTCTCTTCACTCACTCCTGGAAGACTCTACAAAATTGTGGTGTCCACCTACAGTGGGCCAAACCTCAGTGTGCAGTTTATCAAAGGCCGAACAGGTACAGCTCACTGTTGCATGTGGATATCTCAGAAATAGTGGTTTAACAGATTTTTGAGTGTAGTTATCTTGCAGAGTCTGAAAGGTTGTGTTGTTTTCGATTTATTTCAGTTCCCAGTAAAGTGAAGAACATTCATATCAGTAATGACGGTCAGAGCAGCAGTCTTAGAGTGAACTGGACGCCCGGACAGGGCGATGTGGACCGCTACGCTGTGTCACTGTCTCAGACGGGCGGTCAGGCTGAGGAGAGATCAGTCCCTAAACATGTGAATGAGATCAGTTTCCAGGGTCTACTGCCAGGACAACAGTACATGATAACTGTTACATCAATCAGCGGATCTCTGATCAATAACAGCACAGCAACAGGACGAACAGGTAAAGTAACATAGTTTGAAAAAAAATGACATATGGTGTTTTTCCACTGTTTTTGACATGTTGATGCTGTTGTTTTATAAGAGTAATGATTTGGTCAAGATGGTGCATTACCTGCATGCCTGACAATATGATGGTAAAACCAGTGTACTGCACAGCCTGGAGTGGCTTATTGCTTAACCCTCAAGCATCCTTCGGGACAAACTTGGGCAAAATCATTTTGTTTAGTTTTTTTAGTTTCCTTAATCTTTGCGGTACAAGACTTGGCTACTTTTCCTAAGTTTGCCACCTGAACACACATACAAAAAATGGAGTCAATTCAACAAAGTTAAGTGGTTGAAAAAAAACCTCCTTAATTTAGCCTTCATGGACAAAAGTGGGCACCCATAGGAAATGACTTGTTGATGTTTCCAAACAAAAAAATGTCTGGAACATGCTACTTGTTAGTTTTATTGTTTATTTTTACCTGTTTGGTACCATTTTACTTTTTTGAGTTATTGAAATTTGATGTTTTTTTTGGTTAGAAATAAATGATTACTCTGTCTCCTACTTTGTCTTTTCCTTATAGCATGGTCAGATTTGTCTGTATGCGTATTTTGGCAACTTTGTATAGTTTTTTTTTTTTATCTACAAATTTTACTTGTAATAAAATCTAAAACTTAAGAGGTTAAGTTTGTTACAACAAAGGTTTATAGATTTTAGCCTACATGCATTCATTGAGTACTACAGCCAAATTTATATTTTTTATATCTTGATGTCGCCAGATTTTTAGGTTTTGGCTGTCTGAACTTGCTGGTGTGATTTTTTTTTTTTTTTTTTTTTTTTTTTTAATTTTTACTGAAGTAAAAGAAATATTAAATACAAAAATAAGCATATTTTACATAAAAATAGAGGTAAATATAAAAAAAAACACCAAAAATCGCAAAAATTGCATAAATTGATAGTTTTCATTTTATCGAAGATAATATGATATTTATTTATTTTTTTTAAATTGGATCACACCTGAGACCTTTTTGTCCAAATTTGTCCACGAAGGACCAATTAAAGGCTGCTATACTAAGGATGCTTGAGGGTTAAATGTAGCACAGGTACTGTACTGTGTTTTTAATTATTATGTCAATATAAATATTTAGCCTACTTATCCCTTTTGCTAAATTCAGATCGACATAATCCAGTCTTCGGCTGCTCTATTACTCCTTTCCTCTGCAGTTCCCTCCTCCGTGAGCGCTCTACAGGTGGAGAACCAGCGCAGCATGTCCAGTCTGCTGGTGTCATGGCAGGCGGGTCGAGGCATGTATGACGGCTATCGGCTGCAGCTGCTGGATGAGCGAGGATCTCTGGTGTCTAACAGCTCCCAAACTGCAGAAGCCAGCCAGCATTACTTCAGACAGCTCACTCCAGGAAAAAAATATCGCATTGTGATGCAAACCATCAGCGGAGAAATCAGCAGCAAAGCTGTCATTGCTGAGGGCAGAACCTGTGTGTAGATGATGCCTTTTCCTCAGTTTTAACATGTGATCATACAGCAGATGAACTTTATGGTTACAGTGTCTGAAAATGTGTTTGTTTTAGGTCCAGCGACTGTTAATAACCTGTCCGTCGTAAGCAACACAACCACAAGCCTGTCGTTCCGCTGGGCTCTGCCAGACGGGGAGTTTGATGGATTTGATGTTTCTCTGTATACTGGAGACGAAAGCTTGCATATTCAGAAAACAGGAATGGTGAACATGCAGGACTGTTCTTTCCAAAACCTTCAGCCTGGGACGCAGTACAAGGTGGTCGTTGTGACCCGCAGTGGAGATCTGACCAATGACACGTCCATCTGGGCCCGGACAGGTGAACAACACACACCAGTTTGGCAGTAACCAAAATGTACTTTTTTATTGTAGTTATAATGCAGTTCAATGTCAGGCCCAATCACAGCAGTTTAACAGCACTGTTTTGGTCACATTTGTGACCCTGGAGCACAAAACCAGTCTTAAGTGTCAATTTTCCGAAATTTAGATTTATAAATCTTCTGAAAGCTGAATAAATAATCTTTCCATTGATGTATGGTTTGTTAGGATAGGACAATATTTGGCTGAGATACAACTATTTGAAAATCTGGAATCTGAGGGTGCAGAAAAATCTAAATATTGAGAAAATCTCCTTTAAAGTTGTTCAAATGAAGTTCTTAGCAATGCATATTACTAATCAAAAATTAAGTCTTGATATATTTATGGTAAGAAATTTAGAAATGGAACATGATCTTTACTTAATATCCTAATGATTTTTGGCATAAAAGAAAAATTGATAATTTTGACCCATCCAGTGTATTTTTGACTATTGCTACAAATACACCCCAGTGACTTAAGACTGGTTTTGTGGTCCAGGGTCACATTTGTTCATGAAGGTAAAGTTAAAGATGACATATCATGACAATCTGACTTTTTCTGTGTTTAAGTGCTATAATCGGCTCCCCGGTGCATCTACCAACCCAGAAAACGTAAAAAAGAACAACTCAGTATTTTTTATTTTTTTGGTAAGCCTTTCTCTGCAAGCTTGTGAAAAAATGAGCATGTCAAATTTTGCTCCCCCATGACATTGTAAGGGGATCTTATTATAATATTACCGCCCCGTAATGTTTTAAAATATACTTGTGTGTATTTGACAGTTTAAGCGCAATAAAACATGAAAGAGAACTTAGTTTAGTACTCACATGCCGTGTGACAGCCATTTTTTGTGTGCATGCTTCAGATGTGTGCGCCCAGAAAACAGTATATCGGAAGTTTAAACTAAAATGGTTTAAAACGCATGATTTCAGCATGATAGACATGATAATCAAAACCAAACAGATGTTTTTTAGCAGAGTATCTGAGGTATGAGCTGTAAAGGCAGCCCTATTTTGGAAAAGGGGGCGGGGAGCAGCAGCTCATTTGCATTTAAAGAAACATGCATTAAAACAGCATGTTTCTGCTTCCATTCAAAATAGGCATTTTCAAAATGATCACTTAATTTCCCGCGATATGACTTGATTGCACAGATACTATTTAAACTGAAGTGAACTGGACAGTGGCATCACTGAATTCAATGATGAAATGCTTTTAACTGAAAATTGAGTGTTTACTATTGTCCTTTTGCGTTATTGACACACTATTTTCCTATCTGATACTGTAAAACTGCTTTGACACAATCTGTATTGTTAAAAGTGCTGTAGAAATAAAGGTGACTAGAGTTGACTTGACTGTGGGCTATTTTGAGCCAAAACACATTCTGGGGATACCTGAGACTTATATTACATCTCGTAGAAAGGGGCATAATTGGTCTCTTTTACTAAATATCGTAATAAATTTCAAGACTTTAATCAGTGCTGTTAAATGTGTTTTCTGTAGTTCCTGCAGCTGTGACGTTCTTGCGTGCCGACAGCAGAAGAAGCTCTGAGAGTCTGTGGTTGAGCTGGAAACAGGCCGGGGGTGAAGTAAGCAGCTACACCCTCCTGATCTACAACCCTGATGGGACTCAACAAGCAGAGCAGAGCTTGGGCCCGGACAGCAGAAGCTACACGTTTCGAAGGCTTTTGGCTGGACGACTTTACCAGGCTGTCATCCTTACACACAGTGGAGATCTCACCAACATGGCAACTACTACCGGCAGGACAGGCAAGTCGTAAGAAATAATACATGATAACATGAACTTGATGTGTTGAACAGATCTTAAGATGGGTCACAGTTTCCTTCAGCTTAACTTTAGAGTCAGTAGGTAAAATAAGTATTGAACACGTCACCATTTTTCTCAGTAAATATATTTCTAACGGTGCTGTTGACAAGAAATTTTCACCAGGTGTCGGTAACAACCCAAGTAATCCATACATACAAAGAAAACAAAACAAATAAGTTCAGAAATTACGTTATGTGTAATAAAATAGAATGACACAGAGAAAAAGTATTGAACACCTGAAGAAAGGGAGGTGCAAAAATACACCAGCTGAAATCTATCAGTAATTAGAAAGCAATTCTGCCACTTCTCAGTGGAAATTAATATTAGCTGCTTCATTCCCAACATCTACCAGGATGATGAAGATGAAACGAGGATGGACATTTCAGCAAGACCATGATCCCAAACACAGCCAAGGAAACTCTCAGCTGGCTTCAGAGAAAGAAAATAAAGCCAATCACCTGACTTGAATACAAGAGAAAATAAGAACTAAAGATCAGAGTTCATAGAAGAGGCCCACAGAACCTTCAAGATTTGAAGAAGAAAGGGCCAAAATCACAGCTGAGCAATGCATGCCACTAGTTTCTCCTACAGGAGGCGTCTTGAAGCTGTCAGCACCAACAAAGGCTTTTGTAGGAAATATTAAATACATTTCAGTAGTTCAATACTTCTTCCCTGTCATTGCATTTTATTACACATAACTGAATTTCTGAACTTATTTGTTTGTTTTCTTTGTATGTATGGATTACTTGGGTTGTTACTGACATCTGGTGAAAATTTCATGTCAACAGCACCTTTAGAAATATATTTACTGAAAAAAAAAATGCTGACGTGTTCAATACTTATTTTAGCCGCTGTAATTTCAGTTCTGATTTCAATTGTTGAACTCTTTGTAGACCCTAGGCCACCGGTCTCATTCTCCTTTGGAGAAATCACTAACACCTCACTGGAGATCACCTGGAGCGGTCCAGAAAACACTGATTATGATGACTTTGACCTTCAGTGGAGCCCCAAGGACCATCTGTCAGTGTTCAACCCCTACCACAGCCCCACCTCCAGAAACCGTATTCTGAAAGGCATGTACCCGGGCCGCCAATACAACATCAGCCTGCGTACGGTCAGCGGCGCTGGAACCAACAACCCTACCTACAGCCTTCCGGTCTACAGGAGCATCAGGACAAGTCAGTGGCACACTGCAATCCATTGCATTTATTTCGTCTTCTTTGTTGGTTGCCTAAGATGCTCTGTTTTGCTTTTAGGGTGACTTTTTAACATTTAGTCAAGGGTCTACAGATGAAAAATAGCCTCTTTGGCTAATTCTGGCACATTTACAGCCATGTTTATTAATGTGCATTGCAAACAAATAAACAAATAAACCAGACACATGTATGAGAATCAATTTTCAGTCATCCCTACAGGAAACAGCATGTCCAAACCAGGCTTTTTAGTCATTTAACCAGTAAGGCCACACCAGATGGTCACCAGAACCATCTCAGTTTGGACAAGATCATACCCAGGTGAAAAAAGTACACTTCCATAATACACTTAAAGTGCTCTATTTTCACACACTAAATTTGTACTTAATATACTAAAATGTATTTAGTCACCACTTGTAGTACACTTGAGTGTACTAGTGTCTGAAAGATGGGTTCAAGTGTACTACAAGTGCACTAAATACATTTTTTATAGACAGCGATGGTATGTTAAAAGTGCATTTTAGTTCACATTCATGTTGTCCCAAAATAGCACAGTTGAGCACACTTAGAGGACCTTAAGTTTATCTTAAGAAGTACTAAAGAATCATTTTAGTATATTAAGTACAAATTTAGTGTGCGGAAATAGAGCACTTTAAGTGTATTATGGAAGTGCACTTTTTCACCTGGGTAGTTTAGTAATTTTACAGCAATCTGTCTCTGTAGAGGCTTGCATAAGGAGGACAAGTTTGTGTTGCAGTGATTTTCAACTCTGGCCTCGAGAGCCACTTTCCTGCAGCGTTTGATCAAACTCACCTGCTTGTAGATTTCTAGAAACCCTAGATGAACTTGTTCAGGTGTGTTAGATTAGGGTTGGAGCAAACTCTGCAGCAAAGTGGATCTTCTTGAGGGCCAGAGTTGAGAACCCCTGATCTATTGCTTAATAGCAGAGTAATAACCCACTCAACTACAGTAACATATGGCATGATCTGTAGGTACAGCACTAGTGGAATGTGTGTTTTTTCCCTGTCTTTAGAGCCTGAGCGTGTTCAGAGTCTGCACTGCCGTCCTCAGAACTCCACTGCCATCTCCTGCTCCTGGAGTCCCCCAGAAGCTGACTTTGACTTGTACACTATCGAGTGCTTGAGAAAGGACTCTCGGAGAATGGTGTACTCGCAGCGCACAGTCAAAGAGAACACCCTCTATCTGATCAAAGATCTGGAGCCTCATAAGCAGTACACTGTCTCTGTTAAAGTCATCTCTGACAGCATGACCAGTGAGGCAGTCATGGAAAATGTGGTCACGATGATAGACCGTGAGTTAGGGATTTTTGTTTGATATTAATCATCAGATAACTTTCTGACAGGGAAAGGTTGCTGAATAGTTCGTGTCTTCTCAGGTCCACCTCTGCCCTCGACCCGTGTCGATGAGAATACAGTTCAGCTTACCAAGTCAACCATATTCTTCCAGTTCAACTGCAGCTGGTTCAGTGATATCAACGGTGCTGTGAAATTCTTCACCATCATCGTAACCGAATCTGATGGTTGGAAGACATTCTTTCCTCTTTTTATATGTTAAGCACAGAAATGTGACCCTGGAGCACAAAAGCAGTCTTAAGTAGCACAGGTATATTTGTAGCAATAGCCAAAAATACATTGTGTGGGTCAAAATTATCCATTTTTCTTTTATGCCAAAAATCATTAGGATATTAAGATCATGTTCCATGAAGATATTTTGTACATTTCCTACCGTAAATATCAAAACTTAATTTTTGATTAGTAATATGCATTGCTAAGAACTTCATTTGAACAACTTTAAAGAAGATTTTCTCAATATTTTGATTTTTTTGCACCCTCAGATTCCAGATTTTCAAATAGTTGTATCTCAGCCAAATATTGTCCTATCCTAACAAACCATACATCAATGGAAAGATTATTTATTCAGCTTTCAATTTCAAAATTGACCCTTATGACTGGTTTTGTGGTCCAGGGTCACATATCTCCATACACGACCAAAGTAATACAGTGATTGCTCTCTTTGGTTGGATTCAGACAGTGAAAACCAGCAGCCATACCAGCATCATCCTCTTCCCTCATACCTGGACTACAGATCCAACAGCTCTGTCAAAGCGTATCAGACCAGCTACTTCCCCAGCCACTGCGACGAGAGCCTGAGCACAATACAGGAGTTTGAGATCCACCTGGGGTCGGGCATGGAGAGTCTGGGAGGACGATGTGATCAGAAACCATCAGCTGATGCATCTCAACACCAGGCGATCTTCTGTGATGGGCCACTCAAACCCAAAACCGCATACAGGTGATGAACCAGACAATAACCTGTGCTGTTTGTTGCTAATAGGGTGTTCCTACATGAACAGTGTATCTAAAACTTAACCAATGGATCAGGAGATCATGTGAGTTTAAAGAATTAAACCTGTCTTTACCCTCATGTTTAGTACTTGAACACATTGTGATCCTGGAGCACAAAAGCAGTCTTAAGTAGCACAGGTATATTTGTAGCAATAGCCAACAATACATTGTATGGGTCAAAATAGATTTTTCTTTTATGCCAAAAATCATTAGAATATTAAGATCATGTTCCATAAAGATATTTTGTGTATTTCCTACCATAATTATATCAAAACTTCATGTTTGATTAGTAATATGCATTGCTAAGATCTTCATTTGGACAACTTTAAAGGTGATTTTCTCAACATTTTGATTTTTTTTTTTTTTTTTTTGCACCCTCAGAGTCCAGATTTTCAAATAGTTGAAAACATCGGCCAAATATTGTCCGATCCTAACAAACCATACACCAATGGAAAGCTTATTTATTCAGCTTTCAGATAATGTATAAATCTCAATTTCAGAAAATTTACCCTTATGACTGGTTTTGTGGTCCATGGTCAGATATGATTCTAGAATGCTCAAATCCACATTCATGCCATTATATTAACAAACATTTGGACATCAGATGCCTTGAAGTATGCTGCTGCTGTACTAATATTTGAGTCTGCAGTCAGGTGATTGTTGGTCTTGTGATTCTCAGACTCAGTGTTCGAGCGTTTACCAAACTTTTTGATGAGGATCGTGATGAGTTTCTCTCTCCGCTCTATACTGATACATTCCTGTCCAAGCCCTTCACGACAGACGCAGGTATTACACATGGCTTGGCCATATTAAAGGGCCAAGATTGGTAAGATTGCTGGTTACCTGTTCATATTTGTGTGTTCAGAGCCATTGAGTGGGGTCATTGAAGGGGTCAGCGCTGGACTCTTTCTTATCGCCACCATGGTGGGATTAATTGTTCTGCTGATCTGCAGACAGAAAGTCCACAAAATGTGAGTCCTGCTTTACATTTTGCACTTTACTATAGTCATCAAAAGTCAATATTTAGTACATCAAATCTAAAACTCAAATACAACATGTCCTAAACATCACAGACCTCTTGCACAACTGACTTGAGGGGTTACTGATGATGAATTTGCACATAGTGATGAAGAGTTTGTGTAGGGCTTCAACAAGAGAATTTACAACAAAGAAATTCATCAGTGTTCACTGACACCTACTTCAATGGAGTGTCAACCAGATAGTTACTGATGCTGGATTATTGAGTATATTTTTCTATGCTTAGTATTAATACAGTATCAATATTGCATTGTTCAAATATCATGTTTGTTTATGTCAATATAGGCATATTGCAACACCTCTAGTTTGTGATCGAGGTTAGCCAGGAGAAATTAAAAGTGATTGATTAATGTTGACAGATATGTTGATCGAGGTTTGTGGAGTTTTTGGCATGAGGTGTCAATGATTATATGCTTGTGATGATGGGTTTATGATGATGGTGTATACCTCTGGCCCACTGCTCCAACCTCGATCAAGCTCGCCCGCCTGTTGCTTTCTAGTGATCCTGAAGACCTTGATTAGCTTGTTCAGGTGTGTTTGATTAGGGTTGGAGCAGAAATCTGCAGGAAAGTGTCCCTCGAGGACCAGAGTTAAAAACCCCTGGTTTAGAGTTAGCAATGATTGATTGGCAGTGATGAGTTAGTATTGACTTTAGCTGATGAACAGAACAATATCTACTCAGATACTGAAGATGACAAGTATCAGGCAGTCATTAGTTAGTGATGACAGGTTTTTGTCTTTTCCAGGAGTGCGCAGGAGCCAGTGGTCAGAATGAGTTTGAGAAGAGAAAGACGACCCTCGGGAAGTCACGGCATTGGTAGAGGGTAAGACTGCATTTATATTATCATCATTACAGGTTATGATAGCAGTTAAACAGCAGCATAAATTCTTATCACAATGCTATTGTCTCCTGTGCTTTAGGAACCGTCGTGTCTCAAGGTACTGTCCTACATCTCAGAGCAGGATATTTTTGTAATATATTTGAAGTATATCATAATGTTCTTTGAATGAACTCTTGATTATTTCCATTATCTGTTGTAAGATAGTGTTTTTTTTCCCCCAAATACAGTCCCATCAGCATCATAAATTTTGAGTCACATTTAGCTAAACTTCGAGCCGACTCCAACTATCTCCTTTCTGAGGAATATGAGGTAAAATACAGCATCCTCCATATTTCATAATATGATATTTGGAATGTTTCAGAACACTTTAATTCTTGGTTATGCTTTCAGGGCCTGAAGGATGTTGGTCGTAACCAACCTCAAGACGCGGCGTTATTGCCTGAAAACAGAGGCAAAAATCGCTACAACAATATACTGCCTTGTACGTCCACGCAAATCAGAGCGTTTGTTAAAATACCTAATATTATTGTAATATAATTCTTTAAATGTATTCTGACATGTTCCTTGAACAGATGATTCTACACGGGTGAAGCTGTCCTATGTTGATGATGACTCCTGCTCAGATTATATTAATGCCAGCTATATTCCTGTAAGATCTTCGGCTATAGTCTGTCATACAAAAAAACATGTTGAAAAATTATGTGCATGCATTTCATGAGGCTATAGGTTATCATGGTTGTATATTTAAATAACACATATTTCAATTAAAAGCACATGATTTCATCAAAAAATATGGTAAATAGTGTTAGATGCACTTTTCACCAAATATAAATAGCAACAAATATAGTGTAAAAACATTATTGGTACTAAAGTCAAATATCTGAGCGGTGGTGGGCATAAATATACTGCAAGTACATGTTTCTGTCCTAAAGCTAAGCAATGACACTTAACTAAACATATCACATGGTTTCGTTTAAAGGGCAGTAACTTCAGACGGGAGTATATAGCGACTCAGGGTCCTTTACCCGGCACTAAAGACGATTTCTGGAAGATGGTCTGGGAGCAGAATGTGCACAATATAGTTATGGTGACACAATGTGTTGAGAAAGGAAGAGTATGTGCATATGATCACACATGATTCTTCTGCTCATGAGGCTCTTATCGTGTCAGCTCAGTGAGATTTTGTGCTTGGCCCTCTTATTTAGGTGAAGTGTGACCATTACTGGCCGTTTGATCAGGAGGCGCTGTACTATGGGGATCTGGTGGTCCAGATGCAGTCCGAGTCTGTGCTGCCCGAGTGGACCATCCGAGAGTTCAAGATCTGCAGTGTGGGTATAACACCTCTGTTCCTCGCTGATGACTTCGAACAGGAATTACTAACAAGCTATTTCTTACCCCTGAACGAAAACAAATCAGAAGTCATTTTGTTTGGTTCTAACCTTACCAAAAAGTAGTATACTTCAAGTTTATTTTATTAAGTATACTTAAGTAAAGTTCAAGTGTATTTTTAAGTATACTTTATGTAGTAATTATACAAATATCAGTGTACTGGTAGTATACTTGTAAGTGTACTATTTCAATACTACTTCAGACTAAATTGGCCCACTTTCTAGTACATAAAAGTATACTTTAAGTATAACAGTAGTAAACTTTGAGTACACAACTAGTTTACATCTATGTTTTTAGTTTGTACTGAAACTATACTAAAAGTGAACTTATAGGTACACTGATAGTTTACTAATTAAATACTTGTAGAATTTTTAGTACACTTTGAAGTATAGTGTCAGTAAACTACTAGTTTAGTAGTCTTATACTGCAAGTATACATAAAACCCGTTTCTGAGAAGTACATAAAAAGTAGATTAAAAGTATACTTTCCTATTTTAGTTTAAAAGAAGTTTACTAATAGCACACTTGAATTTACAATCTTTTTTGTAAGGGTTATCAAACGTGACCCATCTATTAGTATTTTTAAATCTTATCTAAAGTGTTGTATTTTTATACCGAATTAAATACTGGACATCAAGTATCACATTAATTCCCAACCCCCAAAAGGCATCATAATAGACGTCTCCATATTTACCTGATGTTCGCTGGGATGATCAACGATGTTCAACAGCTTTACCTCCGGTGTCCGTGCTGACTCAGCCGGGCACGGGCCTCTGGGACTCGCAATAGAATTTTATTCAGGTTCTGATAACTGGTTATTATGTAAATAATTACTCAGAGACTGTGATTAAAATTGAACGAATCACCAACAATCTGGTTTCGTTTTATTAATAACAATAACTCATAAGCAAAATACAGAATACAAAAATAACAGCGAAAAGTCTTCACCACGGGATGACGGCCCCGAAATGAGGATTACAGCATATATTTATAACATCTCATTCGTCTCCGTCAACATTACCACAATCACCTTTCCGTTACTTTCCCCCTTCAGCCCCCCTCTTTCTCTTATGCTGGTGTGCACGCCAGCTGCACATCTTCTATCGCTGTGTGCTACTAGCGGCGGGGGCAAAAGTTCAAAGGGAAGCATTAACCTCTCTAAATGTTAAGCATGCCTATAGCTATCTTAAAACATATGATAAAAATGCAATACCCCACATACCATATACATGTAAGGCTTAACCGCGGGTTCGCACCTAACAGGTGCTTTTAGCTGATTATGCTGCGGTTGGGGCTAGAAATTCCATTCTGCATATGTCTATGCAAAATGCATCTCCTAACGCCCGACCGCTTGTTTTTGCAAAGCAAACACTTCTAAGAATATAACAAAGAAACAACACTTCTAGGAATATAACAAAGAAAACCATAACACAAGTAATACACGTGCTCTTAACTATACGGCACACATCCTTAACATAATACTTGACAAAGGAAAGTTTTTTATATTTCTTATAGCTCTGGAGGCTGAAGCACCATCTCTTCTAACTCATTTTCAATATTTGCACTCATTTGAAAAATCACACAGTTTAATCATTTCCCTCATTAATTTCATTATCTTTTTACTCATCGTCTCTTGTTTCCTCATCAGCTTGAGGATTGTTCTCATATTGCAGAGAACCTGTTGGCCTTGAGGTTCAGTTCTTGTTCCATCTCTTCCGGTCCTTCTTTTCTTGCTTCTTGACCTCTTTGATCTGGCGTCGCTGCACCCCCTGTACTAAAAGATCATTTAAATCATACTCAATGTTGCTTAGATGTCTCGGTTTGGCCTTTGCAGAGGGTTGAGCAGAGGTTTGATCAGGGAATGTCATACCAAATAAGTCACGAAACCCAACACCCTCTCCTGACATTCCGTAATCAAGATCTCTGGTAAATTGTCCATCCACCGGTATTCTATTTCTCCTACATCCCATTACGGCTAAACCAATTCTCCTACTACTAAACTTTCTCTCTATGTAAACAGCATAAACATTTTCACTATGTTTGTAAAACGTTACTTCTTGAAACTTTTTCATATCTTTATGACCCAATTGAAACGGTTTTCTCTCGTTTTCATGCAGTACACATTCATCAACGTCTCCCTCCTTTCTCACAAACCATTTTAGCGTAGTCCAGCTAAGGCAGACTCTCTCTATGGATCGCGGACAGTTCAAAACTGCATCCAGGAACCATCCTAGAGTCCTCTTGACCCAGCGGTCATCTTTCTGGATCCTCACCGCAACGGTCTGTAAAAAAATTGTGAGCCGTCTATGAATGCTAAGCCATATTTACCTGTACTTATCAGGATTAATTCTTTTTTACCCGTTTCATCATCCGTGATCACTTTTTCAGTTTGTCCCAAATATTCGAACAACTGAAACACGATTGTCATACGCCCTGTTCCGTTCCTAATGCGGCCACATTGTCTCCCCAAAACGCACATCTTTGCCCACTTTGGTGTTTTAAATATGCCCTTATCATCCCGCATTAATTCAACCACTACAAAGTCTTGTAAATGTAATAACCACTTTAAGCTCACATCCCCACTCACAGTTAAGGAATGAACTAAATTCCAAATTGGGACCTGTCTCCCCAATCCGTCTAATGTCACATAATTTTCCCTTTTCATACACTTTGCACAATGGCGATGGCCACTAATCAGTTCAAAACATATTCTTCTGACAGAAGTTTTACATCCTCCACATTTTTGAGCTCGGCTATATTCTGTCCTCCTCACTTCGGCTTGTCTGGTTGCCTCCGTAATGAGTTTTGTTAATTCTTCCTTTCCAATCATTTCCTAAGAATTTAAATACAAATAAATTTATTTAATATTCAGTTGCTATCTATTTGCAACATTCTATACATTGTTCAATTTTCTGATTTATTTTGTCCCATCTACTTAACAGAATTAAAATTCCTATTATTAAAATTTCCGCACTGTCTAAATAACCTCCTATTTGGAAAGTGCTCAAAGTTATTGTTCCTATCAGTATCCATAGCCTAGCTTCTTTCCCATATTTAACAATCAAAATACCCATCAACAGTACAGCATCAAATGTAATTAATGTCATTTCACATAATAACACATAATCATCTCTTTCCAACATTTTGACACTAATGTCAATGCCCAATTTGTATACACTTGTTATAATCAGGAGTATGATTCCATGTGAACCGAACATCTTACTCCATCCCCTTGAAGCTACAATTACATTGCAAACCAAAATAATTTTGCTAATTTTCCCCATTAACACAACTCTTGTTATTTGCAATATCCCCACAATTATGTGCCAACAGAGATTTGTAGTTGTCAGCTGTATGAGCATCCAAATTATGTAAATCATACATTCACTAACCTGAATCAATGTCTCTGGAACGGCTTCAATAATTTCTCCATTATCTGCCATGGTTCCATTTCCAGCCTGATTATCAATTTGGGAGGATGCCATTGTTAGCCTTTATAATTTCAAATGCTAGATCTCTGGTGGTCTTGTTTTCCGAAATAATTAATTTCACAATATCAAAATGTCTTTTAGTTATGTCCAAACGAGGTTGCTCTTTGCAAATCAAAACGTCCGTTTTGTCAGTTTGCAAGTGGTATTTCACATCTGCTACTTCAAACCTATGTAATCTATAGGTATAACACCTCCTACTTCCTCCCTGCTAGCTTGTCTCAGCAGGTGTCTGTCTGCGCTGTAACCGTATCTTTTCCCAATAACGGATTCTCAGAAACGCTTTTTTGCCGTTTTCTAAAACGTCTGTTTTTCTTATCATGAAACTCAAGCAGTTTTTCTAGAACAGTTAATTCATCCCCTTTTTCTGTGGTTTGTGAACACATTCGGGTGCCCACAGCATTACATGAACATTTCACTATGATAAAAAGCAAAATGACCCCTAGTATAATTAGTCCCCCGTATAATACATACCAGCCGGTATTAACTAGAAAATCCAATAAACCGGTCCACATATCTTTAGTTACGAATTTAAAAACGGCATTTGCTGCTTTTTTGATACCGTCAATTCCTTCCTTCACAAATACTCCTGGTGCTTCATACCATCGAGGTCCTCCTTCAACTTTTTCTCCCAAAATTTCTATACTTGTATTACATAGGCTATTTTTCATCCAACCTAGCCCTAGATAATAATTATTATCCTTGCCTTCACACCATTTTTCCTTCCAGCCTTTCCTCTCAATTGTTTGTGTTAAATCATCGATTGCTAGCGCGTCTAATTTAGTTAACGGATAATTTTTTCCTCCTTTTGGCAAATTATAACGTTTCATACTGTTAACAGCAATGTGCGCTGGGCCATGCATTATTTTCCAATTTAAGTTTCTGTCTATTATTCTAACTACGCCCCCAGCACCATAGTTCACTTCATATCTATTGGCTATATTGGTCCTTTTGAAGGTCCAAGGCAATGGCACTATTCCATGTTTCATATAACACAACACTGCGGCCATTTGATTAATAGTTAAATCATCGTGTTCCCTAGCACATGCTTTTAAAACTTCACCGCATTCCTGTCCTGATATTCCATAAACTGCCCTCTCCAGGAATACTCGGTTGTGCCTAAAAATTCCTTTTTCATCTTCTCTCCTGTAAACATTCACCTTTTTCATTTTTAATTTTCTTTTAATGCTCAGTACCTCTGACGTTCGATTCCCCGTAAAAGCATCAGTACCATTAAGGAAATCACTACAGTCTAAAAATTCTTCATTTTTATCACAAAAATTTGCAAATGAGGCATCAATATAATCTATTTTCGTATCAAAATATTTTTTCCCATGCCTCCTAGCACTAAGCTCTTCTCTTACACATTTATCTAAAGATCTTACACTCTTTTCATAATATACGAGAATTTCTCTTTCGGTTCGGAGCGTCTTATTTAATTCCATTTTAATCAAATACACATCTGTCTCCCATTTTACATCGTCTATTTCCCAATATCTGATTTTGAAATTAAACTTGACCCGTGGCAGTGCCATTTTTCTCTTCCATAACCACGGCCATGAATGATTTAATTTTAAATCGGTCCATGTCTCTGACATTGCCTCCATTTCTGCATAGCCTGTCTTTCTAGACCCCACTACCCTGTCTTTCGCTGTTGTTAATAAGACGAATTCACCTTGAGGGTTTAATATTTTGCTAGTTTTTATCCAATCCTCAATATTCTTTGTTATTTTTTCCTTGGAGGCGGCTATCAAATCATCGTTATTTCTTTTACTTCTTTTCACTACTCCGTTAAGTCTGCACTGACGAATTTTCCACGGATTAAAATGCTCTCTAGACCGGAATATCCAACAGCCCCCGATCTCTTCATTCACACTTGTTCTATAGGTTGGCCCTATAAAATACTTAACAGTTTCATTTCCATCCTGCTCCACAATGAAGCTATTTATTTCATAGATTTCTGTCTCTTTGCTGTGCCAATGTCTAAGCCTCACAGTGCTTTTTACTTTCGTTTTCAGCTTTCTTGTCATATAATAACTAGTTTCACTCGAACTATCTGTCTTTACCCATTTCCAAAAACCTGTTGCATTTTTCTCTATTTTTTCCCTGTCTTTTTCTCTAGTTCCCCATACAGCTAATTCATAACCTGTTATATTTTGTCTCTCTACGCTTACTTCGGCTAGAATAATTTTCCCAGTCATAATTTGCCATTCTAACAGATAGCTGACTCTAATCAATATTAAAAAAAATATTCCTAACAGAATTAAACTCCAGAGAAATATACTCATCCATTTGCAGATTCTGCGATGTGTCCTCAATGCTGTAATTGTCCTCTTTGCCTCTGACAGCTCCTCGGTCAAACTCTCCACGGACACGGATCGCCTCATGCTGCTGCTTCCTGTGAAAATAGGTTACTTCTGCGGCTCTATCGCGAGCCTGCGTGACTTCCTGAAAATGCCCCTGCGCACCACTTTAATTTCAGGCTGTCTTTCATGCAATTCAGCTTCAATTCCACCCACCCAGTCAAAATCTGGATGAGCGCATGCCAGTATATTAAGTCGGAAGTGCAATACCACGGTAAACACATCAGCAGGCTCTTCAACTATCTGCCTGTCATTGTAGTAAGCCCCGTTAATATACATCTCTGACTCCGGGCACCAAATGCGGTGTTTGCCCAGGTCCTGCGGCTGAGAAACGGTTAACTGAACGAGGGGCGCCCCCTGGTTGGAGCCACCTTCTCCCGCAGCCTGATCTAAGTTCACTCGATCTGTGATTGCCCGTAATACGGCCGCATCAGGATGGCAAACGAGCCACATCCTGGGCAACTCTGTACGATCTGTTTTCCTTCTCAAAACATTCACTAGAGAAGCCCCCATAACTACACTGTCAAATCCGAATATACCTCCTGATATTATTGGCATGGCTACTGTCCTATAGTAGTTTTCTCGGGCCAATAGGCATATTTTATCCACCAGTACATCGAGAGTAAGCATCGCCGTTAGATCTTCCTCCAACGCGCTTTTCTGCCCTCTCTCATGTCCTACCGCGTGTATAACCGGTTTTCCATTCGGTCCCCCTATTTTCTGTAATATTACGTCGCCGGTCTTTATGGGGGTTTTACGGCGTTGCGTAATTTTATAGGATTCGTCTTGGAACTTGGGACCTGCTCTGTCTCTTAAAGCGGCGGCCACTCCACCGTTATGACAGAGAAATTTATTAGCTGCGTTTACTATAACGCATGCCTCTTCTTCGTTTTCCAAACATCCTTCTTTGAGGACAACGATGTTCTTCCCTTTTGCGAAGTAACTTCTAAACGGTTCATCCCCTGCCGGCACCGTCTCACGGCTCGGGCTTTCGGGATTATATGGAGGCGGGGCGCTCGGGTCTGGAGCGCTATTCTCCCCTTCTCTGCGGGGTACGAAACTCGGTGCAACCGAACCCCTTTCGGATTCAGCATCCGGTTCGCCTTGGTCTAAAGAATCCCATTTCCTTACGGGGATGTCTTTCACTTCCCCGCCGGATTCATCAAAGACCCTCACTTTAGGAGATCCATCTTTCCCTCCTTTATTCGAGTATATAAAAGGTGGATTTTCTACTCCATCTAAGACTCTAATGTTCACGACCGGGGCGAGATTTCTTATCTCGCTCCACGGCATCGGTCCTATGCCACACTTTGCATGTGTCGGGCTGACCCATACTAGTCGTTCCCCGAAATTTTCGGCCGTCAGCGATATCGTATAAAATTTATCCATTTTATCACTGAAAATTTAGGAACTGACCTAGTTTCACTCACTAGCACTACTCCTCTGAGCGTTTTGCTATTGTTTCACTTTCTATGTTCAGGTCTTTTCAAGCCTGTGCGCGCATTAACCCCTCTGGGTCTTGTGATGCAACCCGCAGATACTTTCACTTTCTCGCTTCACTATGTTATCCCTGAATTCTTTATTCTAAATTAATCGAGCCCTACACGTTGGACGCCATGTTGTATTTTTATACCGAATTAAATACTGGACATCAAGTATCACATTAATTCCCAACCCCCAAAAGGCATCATAATAGACGTCTCCATATTTACCTGATGTTCGCTGGGATGATCAACGATGTTCAACAGCTTTACCTCCGGTGTCCGTGCTGACTCAGTCAAGTACGGGCCTCTTGGGACTCGCAATTAGAATTTTATTCAGGTTCTGATAACTTGTTATTATGTAAATAATTGCCTGAGACGTGTGATTAAATTAACAACTCACCAAATGTTTACTTCAGTTATTCAATAACAATAACTCATAAGCAAAATACAGTATACAAAATAACAGCGTAAAAGTTCCCACCACGGGATGACGGCCCTGAAAAAGGGTTTCTTTCAGCGTATATTTATAACATCTCTCCTGTCTCCGTCACCAGTAATCCAGAATCACCTTCTCTGTTACTTTCCTTCTGCTCCCCCCTCTTTCTCCTATGTCTGAATCTACGCTTACACATACAGCTGCTCGAGTGCACCATGGTGAGGGCAAAAGTTCAAAGGAAGCATTAACCTTTCTGCATGTTAAGCATGCCTATAGCTACCTTCTAAACATATGATAAAAAATGCCATACCCCCATATCATACTAGTAAGGCTTAAACCGCAGGTTCGCACCTAACAGGTGCCTTTTAGCAGATTATGCTGCGGTTGGGGCTAGAAATTCCATTCTGCATAGAATAATGCAAAATGCATCTCCTAGTATCCCGACCGCTTGGTTTTGCAGAGCAAACACTTCTAAGAATATAACAAAGAAAAACCTTGAACACACTTCTGAGAATAAGACAAAGAAAACCTTTAACATAAGTAATACAGTAAGCTCTTATCTATAATGGCACACAACTTTAACATAATACTTGACAAAGGGAAAGTTTTTATATTTCTTATAGCTCTGGAGGCTGAAGCAATCTATCTCTTCTAACTCATTTTCTAACATTTGCAATTCATTTGAAAAATCACACAGTTTAATCATTTCCCTCAATAATTTCATTATCTTTTTACTCATAGACTCTTGTTTCTCATCAGCTTGAGGATTGTTCTCATTGCAGAGAACCTGTTGGCCTTGAGGTTCAGTTCTTGTTCCATCTCTTCCGGTCCTTCTTCTTTGCTTCTTGACCTCTTTGATCTGGCGTCGCTGCACCCTGTACTAAAAGATCATTTAAATCATACTCAATGTTGCTTAGATGTCTCGGTTTGGCCTTTGCAGAGGGTTGAGCAGAGGTTTGATCAGGGAATGTCATATCAAATAAGTCACGAAACCCAACAAAAGACATATTTTTTCACCCTGGCTTATAACACTCCTTAGTATGTTTCCAGGGTTTTTTTTTTTTTTTTTTTACTGTACTCTGCTGATCTTATTTGTCTGTTGATTTCCTTGTTACTCTTTTAGGTAACACTTTATTTTAAGGTGTCCATAATACAGAGTAATTGCCTAATTAAGTACTTAGTAGTAGCCGTTGTACTTACATGAAAGAAAATGTACTTACCATGTAACTAAGTTATGGAACAGCCTGTAATTACAGTTTGTAATTATGTAGATGTAATAGGCAGCTACTGTCATACATATGTGACAGACCGAGTCTGTTACACAGCAACTTATGTAACCAAAAGATTGTTGCAGACTTTATACAATGTAATTATAAATGTAAGTACACAGACATAAGCTACTTAAAATAAAGTGTACCAAGATTGTACTTAAGTGTACAAGTAGCTGTGTAACAGACTCGGCCTGTCACATACGTGTTACAGTAGCTGCCTATTACATCTACATAATTACAAACTGTAATTACAGGCTGTTCCATAACTTAGTTACATGGTAAGTACATTTTCTTTCATGTAAGTACAACGGCTACTACTAAGTACTTAATTAGGCAATTACTCTGTATTATGACACCTTAAAATAAAGTGTTACCCTCTTTTATTTTATTTGTGTTTTATTCTTTGTAAAGCACTTTGGTCAACCTCGGTTGGGTTTAGATGTGCTCTATAAATAATCATTATTGTTGTTGTTGAATGCACTAATGAGCTGTGCTGGATATCTGTCCAGGAGGAGCAGCTGAGCTATTCCAGAGTGGTGCGTCAGTTTCACTACACCGTGTGGCCGGATCACGGCGTTCCAGAGATCACGCAGTCGCTCATTCAGTTCGTGCGAACTGTGAGAGACTATATCAACCGGACGCCCTTCTCTGGAGCCACTGTAGTGCACTGCAGGTGGACAGACCAATCATTATTACAGCATTAGCTTGATCTTGTGTCGTCAGAGAATCCATTTAAGCTAGGGATGGGGCCCTCCAGGACTAAAGCTGCCCATCCTAACTTAGGCGTTGTCCCAAATGGAAATGTCTCTGCAAATTTCTGTCTGTCTAAGAGTACATAATTCATACTAAGCAAAGCAGAATATTCTGCTCGAGGAGATCTAGTAAACTAGCAACTTTAGCAAATCTAGTAGTAAGATTTATGTTTTTAAAGAAGTCTCTTCTTCTTTAAAAACATATGTAAAAGCCTGCATTGATCCAAAATACAGCAAAAACAGTACAATTTTGAAATATTTTTGCTTTTTTAAAATAACTTTTCTATTTGAATATACAGTAGTTAACATTTGAAGTGGATCAAAACCTTTCATCAAAGTTGTCCTAAAACAAAAACAATACCCTTGTTTGATCCACTTCAAATGTTGACTACTATATTTTAAAATGTAATTTATTCCTGTGATTTCTAAGCTGAATTTTTAGCATCATTACTCCAGTCACATGATCCTTCAGAAATCATTCTAATATTCTGATTTGTGGCTCAAAAACATTTATTATTATTATTATTATTATTATTATAATTATTATTATTATTATTATTATTATTATTATTATGTTGAAAACAGCTGAGTAGAATTTTTTCAGGTTTCTTTGATGAATAGAAAGTTCAGAAGAACAGCATTTGTCTGAAATAGAAATCTTTTGTAACATTATAAATGTCTTTATCATCACTTTTGATCAATTTAAAGCATCCTTGCTAAAAAAAAAAAGTATTAATTTCTATAATTTTATTTCAGATAAATGCTGAACTTTGGATCTTTCTATTCATCAAATAATCCTGAAAAAAATGTACTCAGCTGTTTTAATTCAGCTTTGAAATTACAGGAATAAATTACATTTTAAAATATATTCAAATAGAAAACAGTTATTTTAAATAGTAAAAATATTTCACAATTTTACTGTACTTTGGATCAAATAAATGCAGGCTTGTTGAGCAGAAGAGACTTCTTTAAAAAACATTAAAAAACTGTCCAAAAACGTTTGACTGGTAGTGTAGATCTCCTCTATAGGAGGAGTGTTTATCTCTGAGCTCTTTCTGTCTCTGGCAGTGCTGGAGTGGGCCGCACCGGGACCTTTATCGCTCTAGACAGAGTCCTTCAGCAGCTGGACACTAGAGACACGGTGGACATCTACAGCATTGTGTTTGATCTGAGACTTCATCGCACACACATGGTGCAGACGGAGGTGAGTGCTCATCTGTAAAACACACCACTGCTTCTGAAACAGAGAGAATACACACACACATGTATATAAAATCAAATGTATTTGTCATGTGTTGCACCAGTGCCAGTACTCATACCTCTATCAGTGTGTGCGAGATGTGCTCCGTGCGAGAAAACTGCGCAGTGAACAGGAGAACCTCTTGTATCCCATCTATGAAAATGTGCATCCGGATTACCACAGAGGTTAGTGTGCTCTTAATATCTGTCTGTATCATATATATCTTATATCTAATTGAACTTTTGTATTTCTTCATATAGATATGGTCTGTTCCAAACGCTGATGCGCAGGTGGATAAAAAAGAGGCTGAACACTTTAATGTCAAACATATGTAAAAATTTATTTGAAAATGAATTTAAGGTAATATGCTATGTGTATGCCTAGATGTAACAGAATTATATCATGTACATATATTATTCAATATTAATTCAGAGTTTAATTTTTGCATAATATAATGTGCATCATTAATTAAATGTTATAGGTTATTTTATATTAATAAAAATATTACAAAACAAAAGTATTATCTGTTTTCCTGTACCATGTAGATGAAAGCGTTATACAGTCAAGTCACCTTTATTTATTTAGAGCTTTATACAATAAAGATTGTGTCATAGAAGATTCACAGAGATAAACATGAAACAGCAGAATCAGTTATAGAAATTCTACAGAGACAGTTCAGATTCTGCTATAAAGCAGCTTGAAAAGACAATAATGTCATTATTTAGCTTAAAGGGATCCCTGGGTGTTAAGACTTGTATGGCTTAATATAACGTAAATGATGTCTCTTACCGAAATATGTAGTAAACCATGAATGATTTAT
Organism: Tor tambroides; assembly: GCA_021397915.2. Classification (NCBI taxonomy): domain Eukaryota; kingdom Metazoa; phylum Chordata; class Actinopteri; order Cypriniformes; family Cyprinidae; genus Tor; species Tor tambroides. The sequence continues at coordinate 28,873 of JAFVLL020021473.1, forward strand.
GTTATTTAAAAAATTCACATTGTTTTATGCATATTTGGGACTATGGGTGTCACAGTTCACAAGGAAGCCAGGAGCGAGGAGACGAGGAAACACGGAGAATTCACAAAACTAGAGTCTTTAATATCCAACCGGGTTACATGGAGCACAGGTAGGGAAGACATCTAAGGACCGACAAACACTAACTGAAAGGACTGGGGCTTTTAAAGACAGCACAACCAGGGAGGAAGACGAGACACACCTGGAATCAAATTAACAATCAACGTGATGGAGAAACTGGGTCACAGGGAACACATGGGGAGCAAAACACACACAAAACAGTCCATAATCCTGACGGGGGGGGGGGGGGGTGCCATTATTTTGATTATGTAAAATGGTTGCAGTCTGTGAGCTACTGGCCCTACCTGATGCTATTTTTTACCACAACACAACTCGGAAAATAAAATATTGGTATAATGACCACAGCTACTGAAAGAGCTCACAGGTGGAGATGGATATAAGCATAGGCTTAAACCAAATGCCGTACCATCAGTTTTTCTAAACGCTCCTGTATATCAAGGGAAACCCGCGCTGAGACACACTGCTTCAGTGGCCGCGTGGGTTTTCATGGGTTTTCTACTACATATTTCAGTAAGAGACAACATTTACGTTATATTAAGCCATACATGTCTTAATACCCGGGGACCCCTTTAAGTCAGTTCAGTGTTGGTTTTGTTCAAATCAATAAAAAAGTTAATCAATCAGCTATAAACAGTTCTAAAAAAAGCAGAAATGTTGTTTTTCAGCTCCAGATAGTTCCATGCTAATTCAGTTCAGTTCAATAACCAGTGTCGATGTTGCAAGATGCAAGCAAAAGCAGCTCTACAGAAGATGATAGTGCCGTCACCCATCTTAATTCAGTTTAAGTTTTGTCCTCATCCGATGGTGTCTGTCAGTGCAATCATAGATCATTTATTGAAAGTTAAGCGTCTTTCAGATGCAAATTAAGCCAGTGTTTCTCTCCTCAACTCCTTTTAAGTTACAGGTTGATGCCTGCATTGCCGGAGCTGTGGCTGTGTTGCTGAAGGAGGATGGAGCAGGAACTGATCATCCTATATCTCAACATTTTTCTCAAAAAAAAAAAAAAAAGTGTAAGCAGAATTTTAGCTTTTAGTAATTTTTAAAAGGAAGCATTAGCTTTGTAGCTTTCATATCATTATGACTTGTTTATTCCTAGATTATTCATTGTATTTTCTTTTCATTAATCATTTAAATGATTTCTTTGTTTATTTATTGGGGAGTTGGTAAAGAGATAAGTGCCATTTAATTTTGATTTGTACTTTCTTTCCTTAGTAAATGTTTTGTCATTTTGTGACACACACACACACACACACACACACACACTCAATGCCATTACTGTATTGTAATGTATTGTTCAATTGTATTGAACAAATACATGCAGCCTTGGTCAGCTTAAGAGACTTTTTGAATGGTAGTGTGAAAAAGTAACATTACCTTCTGCATATGAAAGACATAAGTCTGTTCTAAAATGACCCACACTGAATGTGTTGAAATGATAAAATAGACATCAGAATTGAGAATTTGACAAGGTCACACCAGACTTCTTCAACTGAGCAGCTGTATACACTGCCACCTAGTGGCCTTAACTGGCATTTTTGGGGACCTTCTCGCTCCTCAATCATTTCTTGTCCCAGAAATAAGTCTATAAATACATACGAAAAACGTTGGTTTTACTCCTAAATTTAGATCTAAATTTGTGCTGCTAGCTCAGGTCAACTCAAGGGGTCATACATATTTCTTGAAGATTGAAAGACCGTTTGAGTTTGGCTTCAAATTTCATATTTATTTAATTTAATCACGAAAAGAAAGAAACATGAACGTGGCCTCACAAGGTTCAACTGAAATCCAGTGTGACTTACAAATATTGTGTGAAAACAGAACAAACCATGTGTTTTTCAGCACGTGTAATGGAATAACGTGAGGAGGTTTGAGGGCCAGATGTTCCTCTGGATGGACAGTAAATCATCATAACAGCTTTTTATCTTAGAGGCTGTAAACAGGACTTGGTGAAATGTTTCAAACTCTAACATAGGATGCGATGTCCTTCCCACGGTCTGTTAAATCCAGGGTCAGATCTCTGAGGGATTCAGCCACTCCAGAGAACAGCCATGATAATTACCACCATCCAAACATCAGCTCGAATTTAGAGCACTTTTTAATGCCAGATATGTTTACAGACAGACAGAGAGATAGAGAGATAGATAGATAGATAGATAGATAGCTCGTCACAGAGGAGGGAGGTTTTCTAAGAGTCGTGTGAGGAGCTCTCGCTGATGTTTCTTCACTCGGACCCGCTTCACCTGTAGACTGTTACCGGAGTTCAGGACCGTTTTAATCTCGCTGTCTGAGGTACTGTTGTACATCACATTTAATACACATACGCTAAAAGTCATGCACTACAGATTCTATATGAACTTAAACTTTTACTCACATGATAGCACATCAACGCTTGGCGATCATTTAAATAATTTACAACATAAAACTCGGCACATTATTTTGCATCTTTCTGTAGTTCGATTTATAACATTACTACTTTTACCTTACGAAGTTTGCATCAGGCTATCTTCTTTAAGCTTATTTGTTTTGTTAGCTTGTATTATGTCGCTGTTTGCTGATAATATTTCTTGCAATGTTTTTTTCTCGTCTGAGAATATGAAGGCATGACGTTTGCAAAGTTATTAATGTATTCTTAATCATTGTGTCTTTGCTCGAAACTTAATATCCATGTGTCACATCTAAAACATTTTTGACTATAATTTTAATTGATACAATTATAATGCACTGTATAATATTAATGTTACTATTATAAAGCATCATGTTCTATAACATATTTACAAGCAAAATGTGAATGTAAACAATGCAGTGTGCTTGTTCATGGAAGCCCATGTTTTATAGATTGTGATCAGCTTGTTAACATAATTATCTTAAAAAATCTTAATTTAGTAAGAAAAAAAAATATAATGTATTCATGGAGACTTATAGTATGTCAGTAAGATCATAACTGATTCTGCTTGTCCAAATTACTGTGAACTGGAGAAGTGCTGCTCCCTTCAATAAAATCGTGCAAAACTATTCTAGAAATACATTTTCACTCAAATTTGAACAATCCATATGATTTTATGTCAACAAAAAACTTTTATAGTAATTCAAAAATATATTTATTTAAAATAAATGTCTTTATTTGAAAGAAATAAGAGTATTTCAGACAAAGACAAAGCCATCTTGTGCTTGTATATTTAATGCTCAGACAATTCATTCATATAAGGACAGTATAAATCAGCAGTTCTTCAGATGGACTGAGATCTGAGCTTTGACTGGGCCACTTAACGATGTTAACCTACTTCACTGGATGTTTGTGGTCAATGTCTCATAGTCTCAGTGCTCTTGTGGATTTTTCAAGGACTTTTCTGTATTTGGCATTTTTCCTCAATCCTTATGAGTTTTCGAGTTCTTGGTGCAGAAAATCTAATCTTATATGACTCTGGAGCACAAAAGCAGTCTTAAGTAGCACAGGTATATTTGTAGCAATAGCCAGCAATACATTGTATGGGTCAAAATTATCCATTTTTCTTTTATGTCAAAAATCATTAGGATATTAAGATCATGTTCCATGAAGATATTTAGTAAATTTCCTATCATGAATATATCAAAACTTCATTTTTGATTAGTAATATGCATTGCTAAGAACTTCATTTGAACAACTTTAAAGGAGATTTTCTCAATATTTAGATTTTTTTGCACCCTCAGATTCCAGATTTTCAAATAGTTGTATCTCAGCCAAATATTGTCCTATCCTAACAAACCATACATCAATGGAAAGATTATTTATTCAGCTTTCAGATGATTATTTTCATATTATTTCATAAAATTGACCCTTATGACTGGTTTTAGCAACCCAGGCTTATTGGAAATACGTGCCTCTACATACATTTCTGCAACACTCTAATTATGTACCATACTGCACGTTTCGCGGCAGTTTCAAAGTGAAATTTCCAGAGAGTGGCGCTAAAACACACGTTTAATACGTGACCGTGGCACGTTTTTATTACGTTGGTACAGGCACGTATTGCAGTGTTTTTATTATGCTGATTGAGGTATGTATTGCGACCGTATAGAATAAAAATATCTGTGAGTGTGGCTAAAGATTAATGCTCTGTCGTGTTGGAAATATCCCCTACACCAAACCCAACCCTAAACCTACCCGATAGTGTTAACAAATGTAAAAGTAATATAAAAACACATTTGGTGGTTTAGCCATGCTATGTTAACTTCCTTATGCGGATTTGAGCTGTTTTGTCGAAAATTAGCCTTTATTAATCAAAACTTTGTACCTGTAAATCATACTTTGTGTGAAAAGGAATAAAAATTGTTGGAATTTTACTGCCTCTAGTGTTGATTTCAACTGGAAACTGCAGCGAATTGTACATATAGGTACGTTTTTTCAGTTTTGCAGAAATGTATGCAGAGGCACGTATTCCCAGGGTCATATATAGCTTATATGGAGTCCATGCAACTGGAGTCCATGAAGTCCATAGTTTATGCTCATAGTCCTTGGGCACATAGAAACCTGAGAAAAGACCAAATCAAGGGGGTAGATTTGAGAGGTTGAGGTGTGCACATCTTAGAACAGAGAGAGATACAGAAAGGCATCAGAAATTGGAGGAAGTCCAGAGGATCTTGAGGAAGATTGGCAGAACCACACAAAAGCTCAGGACCAGAATCAGACAAGCGGTTATGATGATGGAGAACACAGACAGCGCCTCTGGCAGAATGTCAAGACGGAGTGTGGTTTTGGTGCACATAATTATCCATTTATTACCTGATGAGATTATGGTAAAGAAGATAGCCAGGATGGATAGAGCCTGAAGCCAAGGCAGACCAAGCTTTCTCGGGTTTTAACCTTGATCTTGGAACAGGAGGGTAGGCCTGTCACCACACATATCAGCGGACCATGACGTTCTGTTTATTATAGGCACGCTGCATTTATGCTGTCTGGAACTCAAAATGCTTAAGCTCTTAAAGCTGGGTGGATTCTGATTGGCTATCAATGTTTTTATCATTCGTTAGCTGGAAAACACTCTTTCTGAAGTGATTCCAACCCTAGATACATATGCACAGATGTCATATTAAAAATTAATGAGCTTTCTAACACTGCCCAGCCTCTGGTTGTAAAAAAACACAGTTATTTAAATTCCCCAAAGAATTTTCACAAGTGAGAATGTGGTTTGTGTTTTTGTATTAAAATTGGTAACTTTTCCGTATCGTGTTAGCTACGTCATTATGCATTGTATTAGTTTAGCAAGTTTGTTCATGCATACATATAACTACAGTTGCAGTCACATTTGCTCTCGAGTGTTCAAAGACCAGCTGCCACTTTTCTAGTATGGTAGACACTTGCGTATAGAGGCTCATAGAAACAGATGCTAATGAGACATCTATGTTCATATGATTCCAATGATATCGTTGCTCTGTGTGGTACAGACTCCAATATTCTCATAGAATTAGAACAGTTAATGAAGTTATAGTTATTGTCTTTGGTGTGCTGTCTCTGAGCATGAGCTGTTCTGTGCTTTCAAGCCTCAAGTAGCGTCGTCTCTTCACCTGAGACAGCAGGATCGACTGAAATGTTGGAGTCATTCATTTTTACGCTAATGAGCATGCATTTAAACACAATGTGCAATATACTGCGCAACTAAAACTTACTGAGGTCATGTCCACATATTGTTTATAATGAAGAAAGTATGGATACAATGAATAGAACTAAACCTGAAAGGGAAGGTGTTCAGTCTCAGAAATGATTTGGAGGCTTTCTGCAAGAGTTTAGCACCAATCCTAACTAATCACACCTGAGCTAGTTAATCAAGGTTGTCAGGATTAGTAGAAACCATCAGGCAAGTATGTTGGGGCAGACTGAAGCTAAACTTTGCAGGACACTTGGCCCCTAGCAGCAGGACTGGACACCACTGAGGTACTGAAAGCTATTCAGCATCCAGTTCTGGGAGACACCCGTGTTAGTGACCAGGAGGCCTTAATCAGTTACAGATTCTCATTAATAATGACACGACAGAGAGGAAAGAGGATTTTCATTTGTGAGAGCAGCCCTCGAGTGGGGTACTTTAGCACGCTTAAGTACTGCAGTCTGGTTGCCTCATAAAAAATGTTTAGGAAAAAAAAAAATGAAGTAAGAAGCACTATTAAGGATTTTTCCTGATATTCTTGTTTTTTCTTTCACTGGTTATAATGATTATTTTGGACAGCGTCCAATCTCCTCATCTCCAACCCACCAAAAACATTTGATTTGTCAGATCATGATTTTATAGCATTGATATGTACCATATAAATGACTTAGTATCCTTGGTCACTAGTCCTTTAGCAGGGAAAGTCCTTCTTGTTTTAAATGTACAATGTTAACCCTTGCTGTAAATAACAGGGTATATAACTGTAAAATAGCCAGTGTTCTGCTGTAATATCCAGAAACAGTATTTTACTGTAATATAGCCTGGTAAGGTCTAACAGTGTATTGTTTACCTCTATAGGCTACCAAACTCTTTCTAGCTCCAGCAAGGCCATTAGCCTGGACAATAAAGATAACTGACAGTTCTGCTTAATAATTTTATTCATAACAAGTTTCTTGTACTCAGAATTGTGACCCTGGACGACAAAACCAGTCGTCTGGCTGACTAAATTTGATTTCCATTGATGTATGGTTTGTTAGGATAGGACAATATTTGGCTGAGATACAACTATTTGAAAATCTGGAATCTGAGGGTGCAAAAAAATCAAAATACTGAGAAAATCTCCTTTAAAGTTGTTCAAATGAAGTTCTTAGCAATGCATATTACTAATCAAAAATGAAGTTTTGATATATTTATGGTAGGAAATTTACTAAATATCTTCATGGAACATGATCTTAATATCCTGATGATTTTTGGCTTAAAAGGACAATCAATAATTTTGACCCATACAATGTATTTTTGGCTATTGCTACAGATATACCTGTGCTACTGAAGACTGCTTTTGTGCTCCAGGGTCACAACTGATCTTTTAATTGTGATTTTGTGAAGTTCACTGTTTACCCACATGTCATGCTGCTTTTCATCTACAGGTTAATCTCTGATCCACGATCTGTTGGAGAAGTTCATTGCTGGAAACATCATGAACAATGAGCCGTATCCTTCTGTACCAATCAAGGAAATGAACATCATCAGTATCAAAGCCATAGAAGACACTGGATATGATCTTCAAGATTCTATTGTAAGTTTCAAATTTTAAGTGTTCTACCCAAGTTGTTCTCTTTTTTACTTAAATGTTCAGATTGATGCCAGTTATGCAAAACAAACACACTGTGGCACTTGTCTCATAAATGTAAATAAGATGGGTTACACTTTATTTTAAGGCCATTAACAAACCATTAACTAAGACTTTTGCCTCAATAAACTCCTAATTTGCTGCTTATTAATAGTTGGTAAGGTAGTTGTTAAGTTGGGTAGGATTAGGGATGTAGAATATGGTCATGCAAAGCATGTGCTTTATAAGTACTAATAAACAGCCAATATGTTAATAATAGGCATGCTAATAAACAACTAGTTAATAGTGAGAATTGGTCCCTATACTAAAGTGTTACCATAAGATGATTTTTTTTTTTTACAACAAACACAGAGGTAAATGAACATACCTGGGTGTGTTTACACTCTTAATGTGTAGCGGTCAGAATTCCAAATGTAACCTTTGCACAGACTAAGCTGACTAGTTACCAGAAGCGATGCGTGAGGGGCTGGAGCGAGGGCATCTTGGAGGCTTTGATGTATGGCTTTATAGTCGAGTCTAATATTAGTGCCTGGCTCCTCTCACTCCTCTCAAGTAACAACAGAGATCAGTTTGTGACTTGAGGCTTGCTTCATTCTGAAAGACAGAAAGAACAGACAGACAGAAAGCAGAGTTGAAGATTAGGAGAGAGTGAGAACAGGTTGGAGGCAGGTTTCTTTCTGCGATCGGGAGATGGATATACTTGAGAATGAAGGTGCTGGCTCTCAGCCTCCGACTGTCTGCAAACAAGCACACTTCTTAAGGGATGTGATCTTTCATGGAAAATTTCAGGTGAGTGCGACATGTGTCAGTGACTATTTAAGAAGTTTTAAGAGTTTAATACCAAATATTTAGTAGTGTATGTTCAATATCTGCTGTTTCATTGACAATTTGATAAATGCACATAAGTTGCATACAGATCAAGTGCATGAGCACATGCTAGATCTATATGCACTAATGCTTTTTGCTCCTAAAATATGAGCACATGTCCCCATAAGTTGAAGGGGGATGCCAGAGGAAATGTTATACCTCATAACACATGCTGGATCAGTTGCAGTCGCTCTACTAAAACAGCTGACCTCATGAATAAGGACTTCAAAAACATAGTTTCTATCTAAGATTACTGTCGCATAGTTTGCTAGTGCTAAAGTCCAGAATGCATTTTATAGAGAACACATCAAATCTATGTACACATATGTATGACACAGAAATCTGCTCACTGTACTTACACTTGCATGTTGTCTATAGTATTGTTGGAATTATATATAACTGTCATATTATGCACAGTTGTTCTGTTGTGTCGTGTTACTTATTAGAGTTGCTTACATTGCGGTTCCCATAGATGTAATAAGACCCATAGCTGTCGCCATAGTTCACACTCTCGAGTTCAAGGTTACTCATGTCATTATTTAACAGTGTATTAGCACCCATATGTAAAACATCGCTCAGATCCGTCACCGGTAAGACTGCAGTGCCCAGAGGTGCTGAACTACGGTCAACATATATCTCCAGCGGTTTGTGTCTTCAAAACAAAAAGAGTGTGGCAGTACTGAAAAACATGGACATTTCATGTTGTCCTCTTGGAGAGATATAAAGGAGAAATAATTCTACCTTTTCTACCTATTTAACTACACAATGAATATGAATGAATATGCACCTAAGATTGTTGTGCTCCTTCATCTAAAGCAGTATGAGCTTATTTGCTCACACTTTTTATTAACCATTTATTTATTTGTTTGTTTGTGTAAAATGTGTTAGTAGCTAATGATTTTCATCTTTAAGAATATATTCATTTGGCAGATATGCTTATCAAAGGAGGCCTATGTAAGGTTGGATCTATTATGGATCTTCATTAAGATTTACTATATTTTAGACACATTCTATTTATTATAGTCTTTTAAAGGTATTTACCGGTGGTTATTGTGTATATTTTTAGTAACCAAAATGCATCAGTGTCATTTATATTGTTTCTCTATTGACTTTGATTAACTGGGAAATAAGATCTGCTTTAATGGATGTGAATGATTTTTGTTAATTTACTAAATTTGACATGCTTCCCAGCAATGCTAATGCGACTGCTAATCTTTTACACACCAGAGAGACTAAATGCGACTGATATACTATATCAGCTAATAAAATGTCATCAGCACTGTATTAAAAACTGAAACTAAAAGGTTTGCATCACATTTATCACGTGATTGTCAGTGTCCTTCTGTTTGCTGTGATGATAAAGATCCTGTCCAGTCCATTCAGTTAGAACTGAAAGTTCAGGATTTAAAACTGTACAAAACTAGAAAATATCCAAAGCAATATTTGCCAGCAGGACGTTAAACAAATGATCAGAATACACTACCAGTCACAGGTTTGGATACCACTCATCATTCTTCATTATTACAGCTTTCCACGTTTTAGAATAATAATAAATAGTGAAATAACTTGCATTTACAGACAATAAAACCAAAATTTATTCAGACACCTTCAGCATTTCTCACATTATCAGAGTTTATTTGCTATAGTTTATAAAATGGTAATAAAATATGACAAGAACTCAAGAGTTAAACTGTGTCAGAACAAACTGATCTTGATAATGTCAGATAACTTTAATAGAAAGCTATGTAACAAAACATGCTCAGGTCAAAGAGTCAAATCAAAATTTTACTGCTAGTCCACTGTATGAAGAATTTTTGGGTATAATATGTCACAGACTACTTTATTTTGCTATCCTCACTTACAGAAATCAACTATAGTGGCCTGCACCCACTAGTAAAAAAAAAATATAAATATATATAAAACATGTGACACAAATAAAAACTTCTGCTCACTCTGAACATTGTCAAGCACACTACTTTCAGATGTGCAGCTGCGTTCAATGTCCACTGCAACCCTTTAGTTTTGTAAAGAATATCATAAGCCAGTGTTTATATTTGTCTGTAAACTAATTTCAAGCACTTCAGCAGAACACTTAAGATCAAAAGTTTTTAAGGTCATGAGAAACACAAATTCCATGAAGTGTAGACTGCTAATGTAGACTATTCACAGAGTGTCTCACTATTAATGCTTATCATAATATAATCATTGCTAATATGTGACCCTGGAGCACAAAAGCAGTCTTAAGTCGCTGGGGTATATTTGTAGTAATAGCCAACAATACATTGTATGAGTCAAAATTATCAGTTTTCTTTTATGCCAAAAATCATTAGGATATTAAGATCATGTTCCATGAAGATATTTTGTACATTTCCTACCGTAAATATATCAAAACTTAATTTTTGATCAGTAATATGCATTGCTAAGAGCTTCATTTGGACAACTTTAAAGACAGTCTAACAAACAATCACACTCATTCTTAAAGCTGACGAGTCCTCTGTTGAATTCAGATGCTGCCCCATCTTGACCTTTCACTGGACGCTGACCCAGCGGTCTCACACACACACACACACACACACACACACAGCCTGGCTCATGTTTTGTCCTCCCCTCTCCTCTCAGCTCCTGAAGTCTCTGGCTCCAGAGGAGAACACACGATGCCGGCGGGGTCTGTATTTCCAGGACGGAAAGAGGCGAGTGGACTACATCCTCACTTACCACATCAAGAAGACCAGCAGCTCCAGACGGCACAGAGACAACGCCTTCACCCGGACCCTGCGGAGGGCTCGAGCGCCAGCAGCCAAAGAGGACGCCGAAGCCGGCTCTCCTGACCTCAGCCTGGACCACCACGAGGACGAGAAGTGCTTACGGCGCCAGGAGTTCGAGAGGAACCTGATGGAGATGGGCCTGGAGCTGGAGCGGGATGAGGAGGTACGGATGGATGGATAGATGGAGCCTGCATTCCTGCTCCGCAAGGCTTTTGTTTGCTGGAGGTTTGTTTTGTCCTTTGGCTGAGCTCAGCTGTTTTATCATGAGAAAGGGCCACAAAAGACACATTGAGCACGTTTACATGCACACCAGTAAGCTGATAACTCACCAATATCAGCTTATTAAAATAACCAGTTTTCCCCGTTTACATGCACATCAGTAATCTGACAAAGTGAGTAAGCTGTGTTTACATGACTTCATTAATAAATCAGGTTATTTCCCTGTAGTGACGTCAAAATATTATAACTTGCGTATCTGACTGAGATTATTCCATACATTTGTGAGTTGTGATGTTAAATAAAGCTTGCAACATATCAGCCGAAACTTACAGCTCATAAATGTGACCCTGGAGGATCAATTTTTGAAACTGAGAAATTGATATAAATAATAAATAATCTTTCCATTGATGTATGGTTTGTTAAGACAGGACAATATTTGGCTGAGATACAACTATTTGAAAATCTGGAATCTGAGGGTGCAAAAAAATCAAAATATTGAGAAAATCACCTTTAAAGTTGTTCAAATGAAGTTCTTAGCAATGCATATTACTAATCAAAAATGAAGTTCTGATATATTTACGGTAGGAAATTTACAAAATATCTTCATGGAACATGATCTTAATATCCTAATGATTTTTGGCATAAAAGAAAAATGTATAATTTTGACCCATACAATGTATTTTTGGCTATTGCTACAAGTATACCTGTGCTACTGAAGACTGCTTTTGTGCTCCAGGGACACATATAAATGCAGCATTTTGACTGAACCACTTCTACTTCTGCTGCACGAGATGAGAACACATTTTTTCATTTTCTGAGTCATGAAAGAGTCTGCTTTTGTGATATTTCCTTCTTTCTTTACTGCAAAATATTTGCTCTGTCTAGATGCCTTCCTGTCACGATCACACATGCGCACTTCAATAAGCCGACAGAAAGCGGGTTATTGCGTTTACATGCCGCGTAAAATCAGAGTAAGAGGCAAAAAATTCATTTATGCTTACACTGTTTATAACCTTACTCCGATAAAAGAAATGATGCATTATTATTAAGCATAATTAGCTTAAGAATGTGCATGTAAACGCACTCATTGTTGTGTCACACTGCACTGGCTATAACGAGACACACAGAGCCTTCACTTGCGGATGCTTGTTCATGGTGTTTGCTCTTAAATATTGCTCAATATAAGGCTTCTGACACCAGCAAGTGTGCTGTTGTAGTGAATATCATCATGGCTGTGATTGAGCCGTAGACACAAGGCTGCAGGTAATCAGTGATATTCAGTATTACAGCATGATTGTGGCTGAGATTTCTTTATACAACAGTTCTGTAAACAAGTCATTGATATCAAATAATCTGATCAAATTTGACCCACTCTGTACAGGACCATATTCTAGTCTGTAATCTCCAAACTCATACACAACTCAATACAAACATCTCATTGCTGTTAGACTATCAGGACTATAGGAACACCCCTCAGCCAATCAAATTTAAGGACTGGAGTTAAAAATACAGTAACACCTAGCTACTGTGTAAAAGAACATTTGATTTGTGCTCTTAAAGTAACTGGAGAATTGACCTTATTAAGACCATCCAAATCTAAGCTTTCCATGCATTCGTATTTCTGAATAGGCTTCCAGTAAAGAGAGGAATTATCGTGAAGAATAATATCTTATCGAAACGCTCATGTTTTGTCATCAACTGTCTTAAAGGTGCACTATATCATATACTGCACCAGCTAAGGGATAAAATGGGTACTGCAGTTTAAATGTGATTTTCCTCTGGTCACGGAGCTTTTTATATGGATGCTGGTGCTTTTTGGGTCGGGTAGCGGTATCTGACCCAGTTCGTTTGCTCACTTCTATGGCTGCAGTATGCTGTGTTTTCCAACAACTGGCAACCCTGTGTGTTGAAATACTATTGGCTAAACTGGCAGTGGGCGGAGTCACACAGACCAAAACAAAAACAGACATTCCAACACAGAACGCACATTTCAATGCAGAATAACTGGAGTGCTGCAGTGTTGTTTTTCAGAGAAACTAGTAAGTGAATTTAACATTCACTAGTTTGTGAGTATTAGTTTGTGATTGTGCAGGGATGAGTGTGGTGTGTGTGAAAATTGCAGAAACAAATTCCTTTAACAACTTTTCTGTATTTTCAGACCAAGACTCCCGGTGTGGGCTTTGTGAAGATTCATGCTCCGTGGAGCGTTCTCTGTCGAGAGGCTGAATTCATGAAACTGAAGATGCCTACCAAAAAAGTAACGTTGGTCTAACAGTCCAGAGGAACATGTGTGTAAAGCAGAGATGTGATGAGTAAATGTGATGCTGTGCTCTTACTCTAGGTGTATGAAGTGAAGCACAGCAGTGGCGTAATGGAAAAGATCAACGCGTTCATCAGCAAACTAACAGATCTTCTTCATCCAAACTTAGAAGAGAATAGGATACAGAAAGTGAAGCATCTCTCGTACCCGTTCTCCAGGGAAAAGCAGCATCTGTTAGTGTCTGCTTCCACAACAACATCCATTCTCAAGCATGAAACACTTCTAAATGTCTGTTACATGTACTGTTAGGCATTCAGGTGATTTGTGACCTTCACATAGCTGAACCAATGTTACAATGTCATTATATTCAACTTTCAAAGACATAAAGGCCTATTCACATAGAGAGTGATTTAAAATAGAGCAGCACATCCCTTTGGACCCCTTCACGCAAATTAAGAAATTCTGTTGCTAAGCCCCAAGTATACTTCAGTTTCATCTTAAAATGAGGAGGCCAATGAAATTACGTATATTAGGGGTGAATATATTTGGAATGAAGTCACCGCTTGGCGTGTTGTTATTACAGATTTCTACAGTAGTTACATTTTAGCAATGGTTACAGCAAGTTAATGGCCAGAGTGCCATTGTGTGCAATGACATTTGCAAATATGACATGTGTGAATGGGCCTTAATACTAGGAACTGATTGAAATGCTGGACGTATGCAAAAACGTATTGAAAAATGAAATGAAAAACTACTTGTGACCTTTCATCGTTACAGGTTTGATTTGTCTGACAAAGATTCCTTTTTTGACAGTAAAACAAGAAGTTCATTAGTAAGTATAAAGAATTTGTCAGATGTACAGTATTAAAACCATATTTAATCATCTGAATATTTTGACTTTCCCATGAATTAAACGTTTTATTATGTGCATTGTTGTAGGTATTTGAAGTTTTGAAGCGAACCAAGTGCACAAAAGCTAAATTTAGCATGGGTAAGCTACTGCTTTGTCTATACAACTGAGAGAATTAGAAATGGACTTTTTTGAGTTTTTAAAAAATAAATAGCATCACGTGAGCTTAAGTAGCAGTGCTTTGCTAGCCACCCTTCTTTAGTACCCAATTTTATGCCCAATTTATTTGCGTCATTGACAGTAAAACTGTAACTGAAGGAATAATCCAGCATATCATTTTCACACGTTGTTCAGGAATAACTAGTCTGCTTGGGAGCGGCGTTTATTTGGCTGCTTATCCATTACATGATGTAAGTACTCCAGTTCAGCTGTTTCTACGGATCTTAAGCTATCTGTACAGAAATGATCAACGCTGACCAGTTGTCCAACTTCTTGCTTGATTAATAGATGCAAATCTTTTTAGCACTGGAATTTTCTACAGGATATGATTTGCTCGTTTCTTTCCTTGCAGGGAGATGTTGGTGGGGAAAACGCAGAGCCAAATGACAGAAAGGTGAGTTAGTGTTCAGTCTATATTTTTTGAACAGAGACTTTGAACAGAATCAGATGGTTTGTGCTATTAAGCAACTGGACAAGTCAAGTTTCAGAGCGAAAAACCCACATCTACTAGCATGGTTTAATGAAGCTAGTTCTGAAAATAGTTAACTTTAAGTCATGCCTGTGACAAAATCCCAAACCATGAGTGGTCTAGAACTAAAGCTGATCTCATTGGCCAAAATCAAATACAGATAACACCCAGATAACAGCATAGAGGCGGCTGAGTAGCAGGTTGCCGTCAAGACCAAACACTGGGTTCAGTTCATGAAGCTTTTTTCCTAATGATGGCCTGAATCAGGTGTGACAAACAACATGTGCTGCTTCCCAGGATTGGAAACCACGGTATTAGGCCAACTTTGATCTGCTGAGGACACTGAGTGTTATCATCACAGTTCAGAGCTCAGGGAAAAGTTCATTTCCCAGCAGGCCAGTGACCTGAAGCACACAGCAAAACCATGAAGGAACTGAATGCATGCAGCTGAAAAGACAACACTTGATATTTGTGACCCTGGAGCACAAAAGCAGTCTTCAGTAGCACAGGTATATTTGTAGCAATAGCCAAAAATACATTGTATGGGTCAAAATTATCCATTTTTCTTTTATGCCAAAAATCATTAGGATATTAAGTAAAGATCATGTTCCATGAAGATATTTTATAAATTTCCTACCATAAATATATCAGAACTTCATTTTTGATTAGTAATATGCATTGCTAAGAACTTTATTTGGACAACTTTAAAGGCGATTTTCTCAGTATTTTGATTTTTTTGCACCCTCAGATTCCAGATTTTCAAATAGTTGCATCGCAGCCAAATATTGTCCTATCCTAACAAATATAAATCTCCATTTCAAAGAAATGGACCCTTGTGAATGGTTTTGTGGTCCAGGGTCACATATAGCTTCAGTCAGGAGGTGAAGATGAGCTCTGTTTCATCATGTCGTTGCATTTATTTCAGCTGCTGTATGAAGAGTGGGCCAGCTACAGTGTCTTTTATAAGTACCAGCCCATTGGTTTAGTCAGGTAAATCTCAAACTCTCGGATATTTCCGTGTTTCAGGTTCATTAGTAACATCTCTCAGTTATCTTTCAGGAAGTACTTCGGAGAGAAGATCGGTCTATACTTTGCTTGGCTTGGTGTTTACACCCAGATGCTGATCCCTGCTTCCTTAGTAGGGGTCATTGTGTTCCTCTATGGATGTGTTACTGTTGATGACGACATTCCCAGGTCAGTGGACACAAAACCAAGTTAACATTTAAAGTGCAAGACACAATCACATTTGTGAGCCTGGAGCACAAATCCAGTCTTAAGTAGCACAGGTATATTTGTAGCAATAAGCCAAAAATACATGATCCATTTTTCTTTTATGCCAAAAATCATTAGAATATTAAGATCATGTTCCATAAAGATATTTTGTGTATTTCCTACCATAATTATATCAAAACTTCATGTTTGATTAGTAATATGCATTGCTAAGATCTTCATTTGGACAACTTTAAAGGTGATTTTCTCAACATTTTGATTTTTTTTTTTTTTTTTTTGCACCCTCAGAGTCCAGATTTTCAAATAGTTGTATATCAGCCAAATATTGTCCTATCCTAACAAACCATACATCAATGGAAAGATTATTTATTCAGCTTTCAGATGATGTAGAAATCTCAATTTCAGAAAATTGACCCTTATGACTGGTTTTGTGATCCAGGGTCACATATGCATTTATTATTATTAACACTGAGAGAAAGCAGCATTATTATTATGATCATTATAAAGTGTAATATCTCTCAAACAGAATGTCAGATTTCAGAAGAAAAGTGGTTACTTTATTTTGGTATGGACAAATGGTTTTTTAGGACTGAAGATACTATTAACTCATGTCTCAGTTAAGTACAGTTGCATAACAGTTTTCTTGCTTTGTGACGGCAAAAAATACTGTTGGCTAATAAAGTACGAGCCCCCCATTCTCAATGTAAACCCTCAAACTTTTTAAGAGGAAGTTCATACTTTGAGAAAGAGCATATAAAACCAAACATCTGTCTGCAAGTCCCTCTGGAGTTTGTCACTGTCAGGATATTATGAGAGTATGAAAAGGGTTTGTTGGAGCTGTTTCTGCAGTTTTTATACAGAAACTGCAACTCAGTTTTGAGGCTGAGGGAGCAGAACTAATAAGAATATTGATCATCATCTTTAATTTTAGTTTCATTTAAAATGATGCTTTATAATGTGAGTGCAGAAGGAATGGGAGTTTACACTTTCCAAGAAGTGACATAGAATAAGACTTGAAACTGACTTATTTTTAAATGGCCAGTGGAAGAGTTTCTTAACCTTTAGAAAATGAAATGGATTCAATTCAAATTCATATGTTATAAAAAACACCACAAATGGAACATGTAAATGAATCTCTTAAAGGATTAGTCCACTTCCAACATGAAAATTTGCTGATAATTTACTCACCCCTTGTCATCCAAGATGTTTTGCCTTTTTTCTTCAGTCAAGTTCAAGTTTTTTGAGGAAAACATTCCAGGATGGAATTCAATGGTGCTCAATGGAAAAAAGGTTAAGGTTAAAGGTTAAAAAAACCAATAGATAAGACCCTTGTTCCTCGGCTGGGATTGTGTAGAGCCCTTTGAAGCTACATTTTTAACCTTCAATCCGTTGAGCACCATTGAAGTCCACTATATGGAGAAAAATCCTGGAATGTTTTCCTCAAAAAACTTAATTTCTTGGCGACTGAAGAAAAAAGGCATAAACATCTTGGATGACAAGGGGGTGAGTAAATTATCAGTAAATTTTGATTCTGGAAGTGGACTAATCCTTTAATCTGTTGGGGCACTTAGTTAATGCCCAGTGTGGTAGTTATGTTTGTAGTTGTGTTTGCAGTATGGAGATCTGTGACGAGCGGAAGAACATCACCATGTGTCCGCTGTGTGACCGCGTGTGCAGCTACTGGAACCTGAGCACGGCCTGCGGGACGGCCCGAGCCAGTCATCTGTTCGATAACCCTGCCACCGTCTTCTTCTCCATCTTCATGTCGCTCTGGGGTGAGGTCATCGCTTCTGAACATCTTGAGATCTCGTTTCTGCTGAGAGCGTTCTGTGTAGGGTTGGGTATCGTTTGAATTTGATCAATTCCAATTATGATTCTGCTTATCGATTCCCAGTTTTGATTCCAATGTGGTTAAAGTCAAACATTTAGATATCAAACATATTTATTCTGTCTCTTTTTGCAAAACATTTAATTGCTGCTGAATACCATGAACAAAAATCAGCCGGCTACATAAAAACTGGACTCAATTCAGAGCTGTTTGTGCAAAATAGAGCTGCATAATTCTGGATAAATTCAGACTTTTTTATTTTTTAATGGAGGTTGTAGTTCTCTTACAATTTTGAAGAAAAAAATATTAAACAACTAAACAAAATCTCATGGAATTTATGAATGGAACGATTCAATGATTCACTGAAGATTTACTTGATTCATTACTGGATGAATCAGTGTTTTTGAATGAATCTCTTGAATGAACGATTCAGTGACTCACTCAAGATGTACTTGTTTCATTACTGGATGAATCAGCGTTTTTGAATCAATCTCTTGAATGAATGATTCAATGACTCGCCGAGATTGACTTGTTTCTGTGACTGACCTAATCAGTGTTTTTGAACAACCCTTGAATGAATGATTCAGTGACTCGCCGTAGGATTGACTTGTTTCTGTGACTGGACCTAATCAGTGTTTTTGAATGAATCTCTGGAATGAATGATTCAGTGACTCGCCGAAGGACTTGTTTCGTGTGACTGGACGAATCAGTGTTTTTGAATGAATCTCTTGAATGAATGATTCAGTGACTCGCTTCGAGATTGACTTGTTTCATGACTGACGAATCAGTGTTGAATGAATCTTCGAATGAATGATTTAGTGACGCTCGTGATTGACTTGCTCTATGACTGGACGAATCATGTTTTTGAATGAATCTCTGAATGAATGATTCAGTGACTTGCCGTGGATTTGACTTGTTTCATGACTGGACGAATCAGTGTTTTGAATGAATCTCTTTGAATAACGATTCCAGCACTACCAGATTGACTTGTTTCATGACTGGACGAATCAGTGTTTTTGAATGAATCTCTTGAATGACTGATTCAGTGACTCAAGATTGACTTGTTTCATGACTGGACGAATCAGTGTTTTTGAATGAATCTCTTGAATGAATGATTCAGTGACTCGCTCGAGATTGACTTGTTTCATGACTGGACGAATCAGTGTTTTTGAATGAATCTCTTGAATGAATGATTCAGTGACTCGCTCGAGATTGACTTGTTTCATGACTGGACGAATCAGTGTTTTTGAATGAATCTCTTGAATGAATAAGTCAAAGATAATTACATTTTTAACAGCCTTTTCGCCATCTAAAAAAAAGATGCACACACAGGAATTGATAGGTGGAATTGGAATTGAAATTTTAATTTTACAACAAGTATTCCTGACCTTAAGTTTCCCGATTCCTGACCTTAAGTATCTGATTTTGGAATTGGAATTGATTTTCGATTCCCAACCCTAATTGTGTGTTTGTTTGTGCTGTCTGCATTTTTAAGCGCACAGTTTCCTCAAGGCCTTTGGCAAATTAGACAACAGCACACACGCAATACTGTAGATCAGGTGTCCTTAACAATGTATTTATTGTATACAGTATATGTTGTTCTGTAAACCCTTGGCAGATTTGTGTTTGCTGCTGCTGAGGTTGGGATATGAGTAGGGCAGGTGTAAGAGTTTGAGTTTAGGGTTAGGTTGGGATATGAGTAGGGCAGGTGTAAGAATTTGAGTTTAGGGTTAGGGTTAGGGTTAGGGTTAGGATGGGATATGAGTAGGGCAGGTGTAAGAGTTTGAGTTTAGGGTTAGGTTGGGATATGAGTAGGGCAGGTGTAAGAGTTTGAGTTTAGGGTTAGGGTTAGGGTTAGGATGGGATATGAGTAGGGCAGGTGTAAGAGTTTGAGTTTAGGGTTAGGTTGGGATATGAGTAGGGCAGGTGAAAGGATAGAGTTAGGGTTGAGGTTCAGTCAGCAGGGTAATTATGTACCTGTTTGAGGAAGGAGGTTTACAGTGTCTAGAGTTCTAGAGACAGTTTAGTATATTGCGTTATCAGTGTAATTAGCTTAATTATGTAGAGTAGCTATTTTTTTTACTGAGTACTGTGCAGCAATTATTTAGTGAATTGTCCCTTTGTGTTAGTTTGAGAATGGAGAGCTGAACTGACTGTATTTCTCTCAGAGCATTATTCTTCCAGTGTGTGGAAGAATAATATATCTCATCGTCCCATCTGTCCTAAACTAAACATCCCTCTGTCTTGTGGTTTTTATCATCTGTTTGGCTGTTTCCGGTGTGTCTGCTCAGCCCATTTAAACCCGTTTCTGTATGGTTTCTCTGTTCTGCTCGGTGTCGTCCGCTGAGGGATTGGGACGGGAAGTCACTGACTTTAGCTCTGTTCGGGGGGCAGAAGTTCACACACAAGATTTACTGTCCTTCCATCTGTTTGGAGGAGAGATATGACAGCTGTTGCTCTTTCAAAAGTAGAAATACAAAGATACGAATATCAGGCTTTTGTAGGTTTCTTAAAGCTGCATCTCTGTTGCTTTAAAAGCCTTGGTTTGTTCTGCTTTTACACTGCAAAAAAAAAAAAAAGATTTTCTTGCATAGTGTTTTTGTCTGGTTTTCTAGTGTAAATATCTAAACATTCTTGAATCAAGATGCATTTACTTGACAAGTAAAATGACTTAAGATATTTTGTTTTGTTTTTGCTTAGAACAATTAAAAATATCTGCCAATGGGGTAAGAAAATTAATCTTAATTCAAAGGCTAAAGAAGAATATTTTTCTTGTCTCATTGGCAGATATTTTTGCTTATTTTAAGCAAAAAATAACAAAATTTTTATATTTTTTTTTCAGAAAACAAGATATAATATCTTAAGTCATTTTACTTGAAAAATAAATTCAAGGAAGAAAATCGCGTCTTGCAGTGTAGGCTCTTGAATGCATGAAAAGGAAAACAAACCTCTCGTTATGTGACTTTCATTTCAATTCTCATCTATGAATTCAGCCAATATGTGAAAGGCTTCTGCACAGATAGTCTGATTTAGCTGCTCCCATCATTTACACCTGATTATGAATCATCTCTATAATTAAAATGTTAATATTTGATCACATTCTGCTACATTTAGCAGCTTTTCTCCTAATGGTTTCTCAGGTGTGGGTCAGCAGTGTAATGGAGTTCATTTCCTCACGTCAGTGTTATTAATGTGTTCCAGCGGCGTTCTTCATGGAGCACTGGAAGAGACGGCAGATGCGGCTCAACTACGAGTGGGATCTCACAGGGTTCGAGGAGGAGGAGGTCTGATCACAGCACACGCTCACATTAACACACCACACATCATCATTGGAGCTCATTTCACTAGTCTGTCATTTAATGCTGTCGTCCTCTTCTTCCCCCGGTGTGTGTGTAGGAAGCACTGAAGGTTTGAACATATTCAAAACTCTTTTCATCAGCTCTGATCACAGCCGCTATTCTAAACTTTCCTCTCAACAATTCTAGCATGTGCTGAAAGAAGAAAAGCCCACCACCTATCTATCTATCTATCTATCTATCTATCTATCTATCTATCT
>JAFVLL020021474.1:0-16246 GCA_021397915.2 Tor tambroides
ACAGGACAAAATAAGTGCAAACACAACGAGGATTGATGGTGATGGTTCTAACGGCTGCTCTAGGTTTTCTGTGGTACGGACTGTGGAAGAGACTAGCATCGCACCCGCAGCTAACACTGACAACAGAGATGATACGACAACACACGATGACATTAAGACTGGACAAGTTAGTCAGGAGAGTACAGACAATCAGCAATAGACCCACACACATAACATCATAAGATGATCAAATTGGTGTATTTTGAGAATGAGACTCAAATGGAAAACTTATAATTTGTCACAACACTGCAGTAATACACTTTATCTGTGAATTAATTGCATATTAAATCTATATATGAAGGGCCCAACTGAAAAGCAATATATTTAAATAGCCTATATTGACAATTTGGTGGTTTTCTGTTCACATCTTTACAAAGCAGCTTCAACATAACTGAGTATACTGAGCACAACGGCTCCCTCCACACAGGTCAGGTCTCTGCAAACCGGCTGATGTTACCTATGTTGAAACAGGGTCAGATCGTACTATGTGAGGTTGTGGCTGTTAAAAGAATGAGACATACAACAGAGATAAAGATACGAATGATGTATTTACAATATCCTCATGCAACTTTAAAATAACACAATAAAAGCAGGAAAATTAATGCTGTTAAAGCAAAGAGTCAATTGCTCCACACCCTAAAGCAGCCCTAAAGGATCTTAGTGTGTTGGAAGTGTATATACAGTCTAATAAAATAATAATCCTGATCCTTGACACTTGTGCACTGTAAAACGTACATTTTTAAAAGATGTAAATAAATAATTCTTTTACAAGAATATATTAGTCTTGGTACTTTAAAATGTCATGTTTAATTCAATGTTACTTGCCATTTCTTTGTCATTTGTTAAATTTATTAGCCATTTCTGAGTGAAAATTGTTCCATATTTAGTGTGTCTGGAGTTGTGGAGTTTTGTCGGACAAGGAGTTGTGTAGCATGTTCCAATAGAAAGGCCCTGATCTTCCTAATGTCGTATAACACAAATCTGCAGGACTGGGCAGTTCTAACAATGTGGTCTGAGAAATTTATCTGATCATCAATCACAACTCCAAGGTTCCTGGCTGCAGAGGTGGACTTACCCATTAGGCAAAGGTAGGCAAATGCCTCGGGCCCCCAAAAGTCAAGGGCTTCCTAAAATGCTTTTCATATACGAGAAGCGTATTAAGCGCAGACATGCTGTTAAAATAACTAAAAATAAATGTATTTAAAAGTTTAGAATTAGACAGCCTTTGGAGAGTGTTGGCAACTGTGCAGTAAAGAAATTACCCCAAAGCACCACCTAGTGTCCAGCCTACTCTAATACATAACCTGTTTAAATGTGAATACTGTAACCACACTGGGTGGGTTTTGTGTAACCACAAAAATTATAACATGGCAAGTCTATGCCACACCACGTCGCTCTGACATTTCCATGTATGATTTCACCATATAGCCCACAGTTACTATTTTGTGGTCTACAAAGTGAAAGAAAGCCATTATAACACATGAAAACTGTAGAAACATTGGACACAACTATGGGGCACCATTGTGCAGCAGCAAGCATCACAACAGATAAGGGAACCTCAAGGTTGATCAAGGTAAATGTGTGCAACTCTATAGGGCCCCATTCTTATATCTTGTCTGTGCCCCCTAAACCACT
Organism: Tor tambroides; assembly: GCA_021397915.2. NCBI lineage: Eukaryota > Metazoa > Chordata > Actinopteri > Cypriniformes > Cyprinidae > Tor > Tor tambroides. Next base: position 1,675 of record JAFVLL020021474.1, read on the forward strand.
AAATTGGCCCCTGTCTGTTCTAGAAGGAGTTATGGTTGTTGTGCCTATAGCTGGATGGAGAAATTGTGATGAAGTGATGGGTTTGTTGAAACCACAAGCAGTTCTGTCTTGGCAAGGTTGAGTTGAAGGTGATGGTCCTTCATCCAGCAAGAAATGTCTGTTAGACATGCTGAGATGTGAGCAGTTATCGTTGGATTATTAGAATGGAATGAGAGAAAGAGTTGAGTGTCATTAGCATAGCAGTGTTAGGAAAAGCCATGTTTCTGAATGACAGAACCTAGTGATGTCATGTAGACTGAGAAGAGAAGTGGTCCAAGCACTGAGCCCTGAGGCACCCCCAGTAGCTAGATCGCAAAAAGAAATAATGTCTTAATTATGATTTCAAGAAGTCTTAAATTTGGGGGTGGAAAGACAAGAATTAAGATATGGCTTAATGTGATGATCAGACGTCGAAAGGCTATTATTTCATTGAATAAATATGAGCACTGCACCGCTTCAAAGTCTGGTGCTGCACTGCTTGGTTGTACTGCTGTTACCTGGAAAATTTCTATATTTCTGCCATTCCAAAAGCACCACCTGCTGGCAGAGAATGAATTAGGATTCTCAATAAGCCCGTCTGCTGTTTTTGTTCAAACCAAAGATAAAACTGACCCATATTTTTAAATGTTAACTGGTGGATTGACAAGAAAATAATGCATTATACAATCTAAACAATTAAAGGGATAGTTCACCCAAAAATGAAAGTTACGCCATGATTTATTCACCCTTAAACCTTCCTGGGTGTATATGACTTACAGTAATTCTTTCAGACTAATTCAGTCTGAGTTATATTAAAAAATGTCCTGTCTCGTCCAAGCTTCATAATGGCAGTGATTGGCTGTTGATATGCAGTAGTCCAATAGAAGTCCAATAAAGTGCATGCATTATAAAAAAAAATAAATACTCCACATGGATTTTGGAGGTTAATAAAGGCCTCCTGAAGTGAAACGATGTATTTGTGTGAGAATAATATCCATATTTAAAACCTTTTAAATCATATTCTCTAGCTTCTGCTAACTGTTGTACGCATGTACACGAGAGTGGTGTTCAGTGGATGAAGTAAGCTCCGGTAAGAATATGCTAGTCTCACGCGAACCAAGTTTTGTTTATAGCAAAGGAAAACCAGTCTCCTCTTGGTTTATATCGAAATCCTTTGACAGTTTTCTTTACACATACTTGTTTTGTACTTCTAATTCCACTGTTTGGTTTTGCTCTCTCCTCTGCACTTCTGCATTCATCACTTCTCTCCAGAGCTTACGCTTCGTCGTCCTACGTCTGCTGAACTCCACTCTCTCATGAATGCACATACGTCAGTTAGTGGAAACTAGAGTTTATTGTTTATAAAGTTTTAAATCAGGATAATATTCTTACACAAACACATCGATTCACTTCATCAATTCACTTCATTGTCAATCTCCTGGAGCCATGTGGAACACTTTTTATAATGGATGGACGTACTTTGTTTGCTTCAAAATCTTAACCACTACTCTCTGCCATTATAAAGTTTAGAAGAGCCAGGACATTTTTTAATATACCTCTGAGTGTATTCATCTGAAAGAAGAAAGTCATATTCACCTAGGATGGCTTGAGGGTGAGTAAATCATGCAGTAATTTTCTTTATTGGGCGAACTATCGCTTTAATGTTGTATCTGTAATATTTTTATTTATCAGTGTAATAACTGGTACTCTTCCAACAGATGGAGCCATTGTTGTAGAAAATACACCGAACAGTCTAAACATCTAGTAAACATCTGGTAAAGAGAAACTACATTCATCTTTGCTTTATTCTTCATGTGAGGTTGCAAAATTGCTGCAAACTGTCCCAGACTACATTTGACATGTTATTTCCATTTGCCTTTATGCCATATGGACACGGACACACACACACACATACACACACACACACACACAGGATGCTAAAGTTTCCTTTCTGGCTCCTGCCAGTATTTTGAGGAACTGTAATGAGCTGAAAGATCTCCAGCTAAAGACTGCAGTGGTCATCTTCAGTCTTCCTGCCAGTGTAGATCTTTTAAATAGTTTGTTGTATGTCTGGGCTGATTAACATTAGCTGTCTTATTTCAAAAGTGCATGGAACAACATTCATATCTATCTCAAAAGAGCTCAGCAGAATCAGGCTCATGATGAATGTGTTTGGGTCATTTTCAGTTTTCATACCATTTTTAACCACAAATGCTCTGCTAGCATTAGCTCTGTGATGCGCATGCGTGTCTTTATTAGCTGATGTTGGAAAGTTCACGTGTGACGTAGGCCGAAGTACCGACCCAGTGTTTACAAAGCACACATGCAAAAAAAAAAGTGAAATGCCCTTTACAAAAAAAGGTAAAACAACGATGTCGGATGATTTTAAAGCTGGAGGAGAAAATGAGATGGAGTTTTTAAATGAAGTACAAAGATGAATAACTAACTGCGTGTGTCCATCAGGATTACGTGATGTGTAAAGACGTGCATGAGCATCGCAGAGCTAAATATTAATTTTTTTCAGAAAATAACCAATCGTTTGGCTAGATAAGACCCTTATTCCTCGGCTGGGGTCGTGTAGAGCTCTTTGAAGCTGCATTGAAACTGCATTTTGGACCCTGAAATCATTGGCCTCCATTGAAGTCCACTATATAGAGAAAAATCCTGGAGTGTTTTCCTCAAAAAAACTAATTTCTTTGCAACTGAAGAAAGACAGACATGAACATCTTGGATGACATGGGGGTGAGTAAATTATCAGGGAATGTTTATTCTGGAAGTGGACTTATCCTTTAACCTCAAATTAAAGCTCAGGGTGTGCACTTTAAGCCCATATTCATTATATAACTGTAACTTGAATATGTTTTGGTCAACAGCTATAATAATAAAAATTGTGCCTGTGTCCAAATATATATGGACTGTATATCTGTGTTGTGAGTTTACCTATGAATGCTTTGGGTATGACGAGGCATCTAACTGATGGGAATGTGTCCGTATCAGCTGTGCCAACATGCTCAGACCGGAGTAGGCTTGGGCGAAGATTTTACATGCAGGTCCAAAACACCATTTCTCCCAACTGCAGCGCATCCAAGCAACATCATCATTCCACGCATCCGTCAGGCTTCTGTCACTTCGGGCTAGTTTATTCTTGGTTTGTGACCGAGCTCTGAGACTCCTGTATTTGTTTTAATTTCGGCAGCCATTTTTAATTTAGTCTTAGTCCTGTCTCAGATATACATATTTAGTCAACCTGTTCTGTTTTTGTTTAGTCAAGTATGTGTTGACGAAATGTCTGAGCATTTTAGTCTAGTTTTAGTCAATGAAATCTTAGTCACATTTTCATCATGCTGTCAAGCTTTTGGAATCCATTCTCCTGGAAGAACTTCTTTGACAGTGAATCAGTCTGAAGTTCAGCAAGCTCATTTTTACAGCCAAGGTATTCCACATCTTCCAGCTTGGATGTGAAGGGGTCCATAACCCAAGAATCATTGGATAATGCATCAACATCCACAAAGCGGGACTGTAATTCCTCCTTAAGTGAAGACATATGATGGCGCACAGAAGCAGCAGTGGAAAGTAGGGATGTCCCGATCAGGTTTTTTTTGCCCCTGATCCGATCCAAGTCACTGAATATCAAGTATCTGCTGATACAGCGTCCCGATCCAATACTTGTATTTGCCTAGTGCTTGATGCACAGTTCAAGTACATTAAAGTGATTAAAATCAATCCATTGCATATCCAGTTGTGAAGAGAGTAAAATAAATATGTATGTTTATGTATATATTACAAGACACACTCACTCTCTCTATGTATTTATATGCACACACTGTATAAAGACATGTAAACATGGTAGACATTGTTTGTCACAGTTATGAATTTGGGACTGTTGATATAAACTTCTTGTATTTATATGTACAATAAGCAGAATAATTGCAACATGAAGCTAGCATCTGTCAGTCAAGTCCAAAGCAAGATGCACCCCATAACAACGTGTCTCAGACGGCAGATTAAAGTAAACGATAAATGAATGAGTGATCAAAGTGTGCATCAAATACACTGAACACAGAAGCTCAAACATGTGTGACACACTAAAACAGACCTCCCCTCACTGTTTCTCCAGCGTCTTCTTTTCCTCTTAATGGTGGTTGGCAAACCCACTTAAAGAAGAAAAAAAATGCTCGATCGGCCATAAAACAAAGATTACTGGAGTACATTTTACAAAAAAACATATTATATTAGTCTTGGTACTTTAAAATGTTGTTTAATTCACTGTTTTTTGCCATTCCTTTGTAATTAACTGTGAAATTTACTAGCAATTTCTGAGCAAAAATTGTTTCTCTTCCACTTCCGTAACTCGATTCTGAAAAAATTAGTTCTCTACAGACCGATTCCAAATCTCTGTTGATATTAAAAATACTAGAAAAACTGTGTTCCTTCTTGGAAAGATATCTGCAAGGATTTCCAGGCAGGATTCAGCCCATTTCATTCTGATCATGGTTATATCTCTATGTTAGTGTTACCGGACCTTACTGCTGCCTTTAATACAACTTTCAGTAACACTTTAGAATACTGTTTCTTACTTACTGCACTAACAGGTAATTGTTCATTAACACTTAACTAGCTACTGTTAACCACTAAGGAAGGTGTGTTAACTAATCAGTATGTATGACTGTGTTAAGTAACAGTTAGCTAATCAATAACTAATGTATTCTGTCATACCTCCTGAAGAACTACTATTAATTATCTACTAGTTAAGGTTCAAGGAAAATAACTATGAGGTAACTACTAATGAACAGTCATACACAATTACACTGAGTTGTGACCCTTTCATATAAATGTTATTAGCAGTAGTAGTAGCACGAAAATGCAATATTAATAAATGCAATAAATTTTATAGAGGTTTTGCCTGTGTTTTGTGAGTGTGTTTTGTAAGAAATCAGCTTCAGATAGGAACCCCACCACCACTCCAGTGCCATGCCATAACTTACCTTAGTTTTATATTTCATATACAGTACTGGATGTGTGCCTCCTCACCATATACCACATTACCATTAATTCAGTTCCTGTATGTGAGGCAAGGACTGAGGGAAAATGAAAATACAGGTAACCAATTAGTAATTAATAAAGAATTATCAAATAATTCTGCAGGACTTATTTCGAACCTGAAACAGTAGGCCTAACACAACACAAAAACTACTCAAGACTAAAAAACAAACAAACAAAAAACAGATATGACCCAACAGCTTCATCCCAGTGTTTCAGTAAATAAATAAATTAATTAAATAATTCATTCATTCATTCATTAACAAACCACCATTTTACAGAGTGTACTGTATCTGTAGTAAGTTGGATAGTTATGGCAAGACAGTGGAGTTGGGGTTCCTTTCCGAAGCAGATTTCCTACAGATCATGTGCACAATGCAATTATTAAAGATACAGGCAAAAACAAAGGGGTGAGAACCAGAACAGCATAAGTGACATTTCACCAACTTTACTGAGGGCCAAAACAAAAATTTACCATAGGTTGATCTGACTTTGTGCACTGATTTCAATCATTTATAATACAAATTTGTACACTCATGGATGACTATACTTTTACCAGTAGACAGAGCTCATTAAGAGCTTTCATTTGAGATATACATATATATATATATATATATATCCATTTCACCCAAAATGTCACTTACACCCAATTATATTACTTATGTACAATTATAGTAATGAGTCTTTTTGGGTGTGCATCAAACAAACTGCATATTTCATTTCCATTATAGGCTGATAATAGTAGTAGTGGACTGTAACAAAGTTGCTGTAGTAGTACTTTGTACTTGTCTTTTACTCAAGTAATTTGAAAATGAATAGGCCTACTTATAACTTTACTGGAGTAATATTTTATTGGGGGTATCTGTACTTTTACTCAAGTACTTGATTTGTGGGCCATAACCTGATAGTGACTATTTGCGTATAAAGTTCTTCAGGAGGTATGACAGAATAATTAGTTATTGATTAGCTAACTGTTACTTAACACAATCATAAAATTGTATTACATACTGATTAGTTAACACATCTTCCTTAGTAGTTAACAGTAAGTAAGAAATAGTATTCTCAAGTGTTACCCAACTCATCAATCCACAAATCTGATTAACTCTGCAGCCTGTAATCATAAATCACTGTGTTTGTTCATTTGAGCAGAAGACAACCGGTGTCCGACTAGATCCGGTTTCTTCCAAAGATGTATGTATTTTTCTGTCATCTGATGGAGTTTGGGTTTCTTCATACTGTTGCCTTTGGCTTGCTTAGTTGGGCCACAGACAGAACACAATTAATATTGGGTAATATTATCGATTGGGTAATATTACTGCACTGGCTTTGGATGAGAACAAAACTTGAACAGATTTAAATACATTTTCGCAACACTGTTTATTACAGTGAAGCTGCTTTGAAAGATTCTGTAGGACTATTGTTTAAAGCGCTTTATAAATAAACGAGACTTATTCTAAAAGTATTGATTAATGAAAAAACAAACAAATAGTCAAAAATGCATACAACTAATAAGGTTAGAAAAAATGTGCATATAAAGGTAAAATGCAGCTGGAATTCAGTTTATCAGCTCTTAATATTCAGCTGCTTTCAGCTAAGCAGCACACAGAACATGAAGAATATGAAAGCTTCAGAAGTCAGCTCATGCCTCGCTCCAGGTCTCGCTCTGTTCCAGTGCTGGAGGGTCAGCTGGACGCGTCTGCTTCCGGACAGCACGCTCAGACCGGAAGTTGCGCAGAGACCCGCTCTGAAACTACTGCAAGCTTGTTGTCTGCAGCATCATCAAGCGAAGCTCGCAGTCTCTCTCTGACATGCAGGTACTGACCTCTGTCACGTGCGTCTCGAGGTTCTGTTGCATCAAGTGCGGGATATTCTTACATAATCTATGTCAAGTATTGCACTTTGGCTTCCGTTGTGGTTAGCTGGGTTTACAGAGTTTATTAAACTGACACCTTTTTTTGTATATTCAGTCACGTGCATGTGATGATGATGATGTTGTGTGTGTGTGTTGGAGATGAAGCGCGCCTGAGGAAGAGGAGGAGAGGAGCGGGTTTCTCCCGCAAACACCCCGCTTGCTGTAGAAATATTAATTCGTTATTAAACGTGACTAAACGCTTCATGAAGCGGTAAGTTGCACGCATAAGCTTAGTCGCGTCGAGGTGTGTCTTGCACATTTCCTCTAGCTCCTCAGCTGTGAGCAATGGCGTCGACGCCCGTGGCGTGGGTAGGTGGGCTGCTCGTGCGGCTTTTATCTTAAAACATCTCGAGAGATACAGATGCAACCTTAAGATCCTGATTCCTGACGCAGTGTCCGAGAATCCCCTCGCGCTGCTGGTATAGTTAAATGAGGGATATGGACAGCGGGGTGTTATTGCGGATCATTATGACAACTCCGAGCTAAAGCTAAAGGTAAGCCAGAATGATGATTGCTCGTTATTATTGTAGTTATTAAATCATCTTCAGGTGGAAACAAAAACAATACTTTATTATGATGTGGCTTTGTAGTGATGATTGTAATGTATCCAACAAGCTGTAGCTAGTTAAGAACGTTACTTTGTTTCATTTGTTGCATTCCCAAATCAATCTTGTAGTTGTTTATATGTATTTATTTCCACATTAAAGGTCCTTGAAGTGTTATGGAGTGCATAAGTTTACTTACATAAAGTATTTGGGTGGTAATGCTGCAGCCTGCTAAATATTATATTAATGTGTCATGCTATTTGAATATGTTATTGTTATAGTATGCATTCAAAACATGGTAATGCAGTAGTGTTTTTTTTTCTATTAATTAAAGGGTTTATATAAAGTACTTGGCATAAATCAATACACTCCTCTGAAGAAACATACACACACAAAAAAAGATATTATTTCTTAATGATTAAAACAATTCATGGGTGGGGTAATGTATAGTCATTGTGATGCTGCAAAGTGCTCAACAATGTGAGGAATGTGAAGTTTTGTATTGCATCACAGTGGTTTGTGTGTTGATGACAGCACTGATAAAGCAGAAGTCAGCATCCAGACACTTCTCACTGTACTGCTCTAGAAATGCCACAAGTCTGTCTTTTGTAAATATGGGTCTTTAAAAAAAATCTCAGTGAGTTCAAAGGGATTTGGCTACAGTAGATGGGTTTTGTGGTGGATAAGGCAACCATGCATGTGACTTCTGCAGTCAGCTTTATTTATACAGCGCTTTTAACCGTGCAGATTGTGTCAAAGCAGCTTTACAACATTAAATAGGGGAAGTCGTGGCCTAATGGTTTAGAGAGTCGGACTCGTAATCGAAAGGTTGCGAGTTTGAGTCTCGGGCCGGCAGGAATTGTCAGTGGGGGGGAGTGAATGTACAGCGCTCTCTCCACCCTCAATACCACGACTGAGCTGCCCTTGAGCAAGGCACCGAACCCCTAATTGCTCCCCGGGCGCTGGAGCAATGGCTGCCCACTGCTCCGGGTGTGTGTTCACGGTGTGTGTGTGCATTTGTTCACTACTCACTGCTGTATGTGTGCACTTGGATGGGTTAAACGCAGAGCACCAATTTCAAGTATGGGTCACCATACTTGACAATATGTCACGACTTTCACTTTCAAATAGGAAAATAGAGATCAGTTATGCAGTGTGCATCTTACTCCGTGAGAGAAACAGTCACTCTTTTCACAGCTTTTGCCGGCTCTGCTTGGTATTTTGCCTGTTCTTTTTATAAAATTAGTCATGTATATTTTTTATAGATTCTGCAACATGTCAATTATTTTTAAAATACCTTTAAAACTATATATATATATATATATATATATATATATATATATATGTAGTGCACAGCATAAATGAGTACACTCCTCTGAATAAATATAAAAGATGTATTTTCTTAATGATCACTAATATAATTCATGGAGAGATGGTAAATTGAAATGTGTTAAACATATACTTAATAAAAACAACAAAATATATGCCAATATTTTCTGTAAGGTAAGTAAATTAGCCAGTTTTGTTTAAATGAAGGATTGCATAAATGAGTACACCCTAGTTTTAATTCAGCAAGTGTATAATATTCTAGTACTTAGTATGTCCTCCAGAACTTTAAGTATACTTCTCTGAGTGCACAAGTTCATGACAAATGTTCACATCTGTCCTGTTTAACTCCTGGAGGACGACCTCCTTAATGCTCTGGTCTTTAATGGGGAGTTTTGCTCAGAATCCCCCACAGCTGCTCAAGAGCGTTAAGATCGAGTGAAATGCATGTCCACTGAAGGATATTCACCTTGGGAGAATGAATATCTTCATTGTCATGCTGAAAAACATGCCCAATAATGCAGGGAATGAGGGGAGGGTAGCATCTTCTGCTTCAAGTTTTTATATTACATCACACAGTAGTGTGTGAATTGATGACAGCATTGATAAAGCACAACTCACATCTTCAGCACTCATTCATCTCTATAGAAGAGCTTTACTACCACTGAACATCACTGTGGGTACCAAGCACTTCTCACTGTACTCCTCCTCTAGCAACACCACAACATCTGGATGCTTTTGGATCCGAAATGATTGACTTGGTCTCTTGAGACCAGAGTATGGATTCAGAAGTCTCTATTTTGTAAATATGGGCCTTGGAAGAGGTTAAATGAGTTTATTTTGCTTTGTCTACAGCAGGTAATTCTAGTGGTGACAACATCCATGCATGTCACTTCTGCAGGCTGCGTCATACTCTGTGAGATAAAGTGTCACTCTTTTCATAGCTTTTGCCGGCTCTGAGACACTTGCATGTTATTTCTCCTGCTCTTTTTCTAGCAAAAATTCACTCGTCACTAAATGAAAACTTAAAGTGAAGACCTGATTATTTCAGGAGCCTTGTCACAAGTCCATTGTTTTTGAATGTCGGTGCTACTTCTGCTGTATTTTCACACTTAAAACAATAATTTGGTATTCCTCTTGTACCATTGACCTCTTTTCTGCTAAGAAATAAGTCAGCTGGCAGTTCTCTCTCAAGTTTGAGTATGATTCAGTGGGCTATATAACACTTTTAATTGTCAGGAAATTACTTGTCTTTAAACGTTTTGGTCCAATATACTTACCTGTTGATCAAAAATAGCCTTAAACCTATACACATTTGTTTTTGGGGTTTTTTTGTTTTTTTTTTAGTAATTTTCAGTAGGGTGTACTCATTTTTGCAACACAACATTTTGTCACTTTGATAAGAAAATCTTATTTTGCTGAATAATTTTGAGATTCTTCTTTGGTAATTGATCAAGCAGGCTTGTTGGAACATTATATCTCCAAAGAAGCCTAACATGTCATCAGTAAAGAGTAATTGCTGAATTTAAGTTTTAGAGGGAGTGTACTCACTTATGCTGTGCACTGTATATGTGTATATAATATATGAAAGCAACTCCAGGATGAGCTTCGAAGAACCTAACAGCCCCAGATCGTGTCAAATCGGCAACAATAAAATCCAGCTGAGTAGTTCAAGTTCATTTATTTATCAAGCACATTTAAAAACAGCCACAAGACTGACCAAAGTGCTGTACATTAAAATCAAACCATAAACACATAAAACAGAGATAATACAACATATAGATTAAAAACCAAAAGGAATGACAGATAGACATTCTTAAAACAAAGTAAAAATCCAGACCATAATACAGTGTAATAAGAATGGGATATTAGTAGGCCAGATCAAACAAGTGTGTTTTTAAAAGTGACTTGAAAATGGATAGGGAAGATGCCACTCTAATCTCAGGCGGCAGATTGTTCCATAACCGAGGCCCAACCACAGAGAAAGCTCGATCCCCTCTACGTTTACGTCTGGACTGTGGGACTAAAGGAGATTCTGATCACTGGATCTTAGACTTCTAGTGGGAGTATAACAATGCAACAGCTCTGAAAGATAGCTAGGGGCTTGGTTATAAAAATTTATTACCAATAAGATAATTTTAAAATCGATTCTAAACTGAATAGGCAGCCAGTGGAGGGCCCTCAGTATAGGGGTGATGTGATCACATTTGCAACTATTTTGAATAAATCTAGCAGCAGCGTTTTGGACCAATTGTAGGCGAGTGATTTGTGATTTCGAATACCGTAATATAGTGAGTTGCAGTGATCTAAGCGTGAGGTAATAAAGGAGTGGACAACAGTCTCTAACGTTGTAGCATTTAAAAAGTGTTTGATTTTAGACAGCAAGCGTAGTTGGTAAAAACTGGAACCAATACAGAAGAGATATGTTTATCCAATTTTAATGACTCATCGAGATAGACACCAAGATTTCGCACCCGAGAAGATCTGGAGGCCGATAAGCTGCCCAGATCTAGGCTGGTAGCCTGGGAATGATCAGTAGGACTAAAAACAATCACCTCTGTTTTATCTTCATTTAATGTTAAAAAATTTTGAGCTAGCCAGATTTTGACCTCTTCTAAGCACCTTATTAAAGTACAGAGTGCTGAAGGATCATTTTTCTTAATGGGTAAATAAATCTGGGTGTCATCAGCGTAGAAATGGAAAGACACCCCATGCTTTCTTAGAATGGAACCCAAGGGAAGCATGTACAGGGAAAAAAGGGAGGGTGCCAATATCGAGCCTTGAGGGACGCCACAGGTGAGAGGAGCAATGGAGGAAGAGAAGTTACCTACTTTGACAAAAAAATTTCTGTCGGATAAAAATGACTGAAACCACTTAAGAACCGTACCTTTTAGGCCCATGTCTGACTCTCATCTGGATATCAGAATAGAGTGGTCCACAGTATGAATTGCTGCTGATAGATCTAAAAGAACCAGGACCACAGAATCACCAGAGTCGGCAGCTAAAAGGATATCATTTAACACTCTGAGAAGGGCCGTTTCAGTACTGTGAGCAGATTTAAAACCAGATTGAAAAATTTCAGTAATACAGTTATGATTTAGAAAGAACTGCAGTTGGTCAAACACAATTTTCCCTAAAACCTTTGAAATAAATTGGGGGGTGGGGGTTCAGTGTGGAGAGAGCAGACTTTGGGTCTCAAATTAGAGATTTTATCAATGAAATGTCTCAAGAAGCTTTCACATAGAGCATCGGAGGCAACAGACACTGTGTTAACAGAAGGATTAACCACAGAATTAATAACAGAAAACAGAACTTTAGGAGTAGACTGTTTTTTTTATAAGTTAAATCAGAAAAATAAAGCAGCCTTAGCGGAGTAATCCACGTACGAAGAACGGACCCATGATTATTTCAGAGATCTTGTTTTTTTTGACAATGGATCATATTAACTCCATTGTTTTTGAATGTCTGTGCCGTTTATTTCCTCACTTGATTCAATATTCAGTTGTCCTCTTTTATGCAAAGTGGTTGCATTGGTATCAGCATTAAGTCTAAGAATGATTCAGTGGGTTCTATAACACTTTTAGGCCTAACTGTCTAGAAATCACTTCTCTTTAAATGTTTTGTTTTAGCATGCTTACCTGTGGATCAAAAATGCCCTTTAACTTGCACCAGAAAATGTATTTAGTTTTATTTCAGGAGGGTGTTGTCATTTTTGCAACCCAACATTTTATCTCTTTGATTTTCCTGAATAATTCTGACATGCTTCTTTGGCAACAGATCAAGCAGACTTGCTCTAAAGAACCCCAACATGTCTCCTGAGTAATGAGGAAATGCTTAATTTAACAGATTTGCAAACAGGATTGAGAAAGCAGGCTTGGATTAACTTGGTCTTGGTTTCAGTACTGCATTCTGTGCTATTTTAAGTGACCAGCTTGGGTTTTTTTTCTGCTTTTAAGGTGCAGTCAACCACATGCGGAAACGCACGCCTCTTGTTTCAGGCAGCAGAAGTGAAGAGAGGATTTTTTGCTCCGCTACCATGAGGAGAGCCGTCAGACAGTGGCATTGTCAACCCAGGTAAACAGAGGACGGGATAATAATGCTTCTTTACCTGGAAACCCTTGAAGGATGAATTCACCTGAGAATGTCACTGATGATGTAAGTTTGAGTGCATTTAGGTAACAGACCCTTTTTCCCTCCAGCAGAAGGCTGCTTATTCTTCTTCTGAGCTTGGCGTTGATTTCGCTGGCTCTTTTGAAACTGCCTGTCTTTCACTCGGACCCAAAGCCTGTGGAGGTGCCAGTAGACCCCGTCTATAGAAAGGTGCGTCTGTCTGTCTTTTACATCAGATTCAGGAAGTATCTGCACCATATCCGTGATCAACTCAAATTAATGTAGCTTCTGTTGATTGTGTAGCACTTATTCACAAATATAGGTCTGGTGATGTGGATGGTGTCCGTGTTGCCGAACTCAGACTCTGTTTGCTGGTGCATAAAAGCAGAAAACTGTGGTTTCAAGATCTGTCGTTGCTAATAGAGTTCAGCAGACCTTGTGACCATATTTGGAGCGATGCTTCTGACAACCACAGATCTGATCCGGCTGTACTCTTCACATGTCTGAAGTGATACGAATCATGTGCAGTCAAGTGCAAATAGCTTCTCTGAATTTTAATTGTGCTTATACATGAGTTTAATTTTGAATTGTTGTGATATGAGTGATATTGTATAGTTTTTATGACTTTATTCTACAATGTGGAAAATCACAAGGTCACATTGAGTGATGAAATCTACCAAAATCTAAAAATCCATAAATGAGCTGCTTTTTCCCATTGACTTTTGTCGTTTTTGTTGTCTTGATGATCGTTGATTGTGACGTTCAGTAAATTGAAGGATGTGACCTGGAGGTCATTATTATATAGTCATGTCTGACTCTGGTGTAGTACACACAAGCTGTCAGTTCCTGTTCTCAGTTTGGCTAGTCCTGTAGCGCTGCTAAAGCGTCGTGTGATTCCTGAGGTCAGGTTGTGAACAGTGCTGGTTTTGGTGTCAAGGTACGAAGTGCACACCCCTGTATGAAAAATGATAGAAATAAGGGTAACACTTTATAATAATGTTCATTAATAAATCATTAACAAACATTACATAATGTTTAACTAATCATTACTTAATATATATTCACATATCTAGAAATATGAGATAATGTGCTTGTTAATGTTAACTAATGAACTTATTAAACATTAGCAAATCATTTAACATATCATAATTTAATGTAAATTGAAATATTTGCAAATGTCATTAAACTTTCAATTCATTTGATCATGCTTTTTTTTTTTTTTTTAAATCTTCAAATAATTTTGACAGATGGTTTACAAGGATTAAAGGGGTCATATGATGCTATTTTAAAGATCATTATTTTGTGTATTTGGTGTAACAGAATATGTTGACATGAATGTTCAAAAAACATTATTTTTTCAAATACTGTACATATTTGTAGGTCCTCTATGCCCCGCCTCTCTCAAACGCTTCGTTTTCTGCGCGTGAGTCGCGTGACGGACACAGTGATGAAGCTCGTATATGTTTGCACACAAGCCACGATTAAGATGATTTCTGACGGGCTGTACACGTGACCCTGTTCCCCTCTCACACACACACACACACACACACAAAACGCGTTACTCTACACTGCACAATCAATAGCAAAAACTTAAACTAATAACAAAACATACTTACAGTCG
>JAFVLL020021475.1:0-38353 GCA_021397915.2 Tor tambroides
GGCTGCCCACTGCTCCGGGTGTGTGTTCACTACTGTGTGCATGCACTTGGATGGGTTAAATGCAGAGGACAAATTCCAAGTATGGGTCACCATACCTGGCCAGACACCACTTCCCTTTCCCCTTAACATCTTTTCTGTAAAATATCTTACTGAGGACAGTACTAAATAAAAAATAACATGCATTTTGTATGATCTCTCTTGTTTTGTTAAAATTACCTACAATTTCACAGATTCTGCAAGTGGTTCACAAACTTTCAAGCAGCACTGTATACTTAATTAAACTGATATGATAATGAGAAATCCCGGATTGAACCACCTTGCAGCAGCGGCTCCAGAACTCCATTCATGACTCCCTCCGGCAGAAACCTCCACTGGAAGATGGAGTGATCAGCTCCTCCTGTGCTCAGAACCCACTGCAGGTCATGTGACCAGCGCACATTGGTCACATGGGCAGAGTGGCCGATGTATTTCTTGAATTTGGCCGCTGAAAGAATCACATTTGTTAGTGACCACTGGTTTATTGAGCACGGATCACACCCATATCTGGAAAACAGAGCTGACCTTTTTTAAGACAAGGGAATCGGAGGAGCTTGACGAGGCCGAAGTCGTCGCCCGTCACCAGCACTGCACTGCTGTAGTTTGCGTCCACAGAGTTGATGTCGTTGACGCTGGAATATTTCGGCCAGATTCCATTGACCTCCGGTCCGAGAACGCAGGTCCAAGTCATCCAATGGATTCCTTTGGCTTCCTCCTTCGGCAGGAATTTACCAGCTATAGACACAGAACAGCTTAACTTCAATTATAAGCATGGCATGATTCATATTGATGTTTTAGACTTTATATAAATAGAGTTTGTAATGTACAAATCTCTTCAATAAGTCAAAAATGTTTTAACATTTGAATCTGGACTGATGTCATCTTGCTAACTTGCTTGCAAGAGAATTTTCCTCAAAAGAAACCCTCACAAAGAGTGATTTCAAGCCCTGAAATATATAAAACTTTTAAAAATGCCTATTGACAATTGAAATTTAAATGAATCCTAGAGTGTTATTAATTTTCATGGCTTTCCATTAATTATTAATGAATTTTCAAGACCTTTTTTTCACCAGCAACCACCTTTGAGAAGGTTTTTCATGACTTTTTCAGGTCTGGAAAATTTTAAAATAGTTTTTCCTGACTGTGAAAACCCTATTAATTTAAGAAAATGGATACAAATTAGCATACATATTAAGTGCATAAATATTTAATACTTTAACAATGTATACTGACTTTTGAAATTTAAATTTATTGTAAAGTGTTGTTAATTTTCATGACTTTCCATGAATTATTAATGAATTTTCAAGACGTTTCTTTCACCAGCAACCACCTTTGAGAAGATTTTTCACGACATTTTCAGGTCTGGACATTTTTTCAATAGTTTTTCATGACTGTGAAAACCCTATTAATTTAAGAAAAGGCATACATATTTGCATAAATATTACATGCATAAATATTTAAAACTTTAACAATGTATACTGACTTTTGACATTTAAATGAATTGTAAAGTGTTATTCATTTTATTATGATTTATTATTTATTATTAACCTTCCGTGAATCATTCATACATTTTCAAGACCTTTTTTCATCAGCAACCACCTTTGAGAAGAGTTTTCATGACATTTTCAGGTCTGGAAATCACAATTTTAAAATCGCTTTTCATCTGAAATCTGGATTCAACTGAAATCCAGAGCAATTTAAGAAAATGCATAAATATTTGCATAAATATTAAATGCACAAATATTTAAAACTTCACAAAGTATACTAACTTGAAAATTTAAATGAATAATAAACTTTCATTAATTTTCATGAAGATTTTCATAGATTATTCATAGATTTATTTGCCACTTTTAAAAAGGTTTTAATGACTTTTCCAGGTCTGGAAATCACAGTTAAAATTGTCTTTCATGACTGTGACAAATTTAAATTAATTGTAAAGTTTTATTAATTTTCATGACATTCCACTAATTATTAATTCTGTAAAAAAAAAAAAAAAAAAAGCATAAATATTTGCATAAATACTCTAAAAAATGTATACTGACATTTGAAATTTAAATTTCATGACTTTCTAATGAATTATTAATACATTTCCCAGACTTTTTTCCACAAGCACCCACTTTTGAGAAGGCTTTTGATGGAAATCGCAATTTTAAAATTATTTTTCATGACTGTGAAAACCCTGAAGGCATAAATACATGTTGTTTCCAAACAGGTTTTTGTGTACCAGAATTAACTCTAATTTAACACTTTATCAAGAAAGTTCACTAAAAAAGGTTTATGACTTTTCCAGGTCTGAATCTGCTTTTCATGACTGTGACAACCCTGGTAATTTATAAAATGCATATTTGAATAAATATTTAAATTTTAAACTTCTGAAATTTCATGAAAAAAAAATGCATAAATTTTGACTGTTTCCAAACAGGTTTTTGTGTCCCATAATAAACTGGAATTTAGTATTTTATCATCATCGATTTTCACAAAAATTTTCACAATTTTTTGAGAAAATACAAGGTTTTAAGTAAATACAGCTTGAAACTGAAAAGAATCATAAAGTGTCAATAATTTTCAGGATTTTCCCATGAATTACTAACGAATTAATATTCTTACTTGGCATCCTGTAGAAGAATCGTTCTCCAGCTCCATCGTTGGTCTGCAGGAAGCGGCTGTCGACGGACCAGTCCAGGTGCGTTATGAAGCAGGTGGACTTGTTGCACTCTCCCACTTTCTTATAGCGTTGGGCCACAGCGTAGATGTCCACAAACCCATCGTTGGAGCCCACGGCCAAATAAGAGCCATCGGGTGAGAACTTGAGCTCATGAATGACCTCCTTTCTGTCCTTGATGTGGACCACCTCTGTCATGTCCCTTCAAAAACAAGACAAGCTCTCAGTTTGTGAATAACGAAGCTGAAATAATGAAGTGCAGGGGATCCAAATTTAATTACCTGACGCGAAGAACAGTGAAGGAGCCGTCCTTCATGCCAAGAGCCAGCTGGGAACCGTCGTTGTTGAAGGAAACGCTGCGTACGGCCTCTTCCATGTTGCAGCGAGCGATCAGCGTGTGTTCAGACAAACTCCACAGTCTATACAAGCATGTTCGAGGAAAATTAAAACGTGTTCATATTGTATGTTTATGCTAGGGCTGGGTGCTATATTGTCACATTATTTTTTCCCATATCATGCGATATCAATATCACAATATGCCTTTACCATTAATGCTTTCCACATGTTTGTTAGACCTTGAGAATTGTTTGTTCACAATTTAACTCCACAGAGTAGCTACTCTTTTAATTTATGGCCCCATAAATCAATATTATTTTCCTCTAAATTCTGTTTTTTCCATTTTCTGTTTTTCAAGATCCTCTGTTTCATAATGTAACGCAAATGTACAGTTAAAAATAGTATCTAATGAAATTAATTAATAAAACTGTAACAATTTTGACAGCTGCTTAAACTTTAACAATCAATTTTTTAACAATCTTTTTCAAATGTAATCAAATGAAAATATACACAAACAATTTGCATCCAAACAGATTTTATTTATTTATTTATTTGTCAAGTTAGATGCAAATATGGATGAAAAAATATCTTGGTTGTATGATAAAAAAATAATAAAAAAAATATTATTATTATTTTGAGAAGTAATTCTTCAAATTAAACCAGACTTTTACTCTGATGGTTTGTTGAGTTCCAGGGTGTATTTGGCAGTAGTTTTTCTCAAATGAAACGGTAATCAATTAAAAAATCTAAATTAATTTACAACAAAACATTGCATTTTTATCGTTTTTGTCAAATAAGATGCTGAACAACAGAATTATATCAACTAAAACATGGATGAAAAAATATACTGGTTGTATAATATTCTAAAAATAAAATATTAATAACTTCATAATAAAATATTATAACTTTAAGAACTGCATTTTAGTATAGAATAGTAATACATTTTTGTCATAATTTCTTCATGTTAAACCAGACTTTTATTTTGACAGTTTGTTGTGAAGATCTTTCAATTTGAATTTGATGGTATTTTTTTCTCGCATGAAACGGTGTAAATCTGCTGAAGTGACTCTCAGAGCAGTTCTGTAGATGAAGTTCATGTGTTCATGTCTCATATATTGAGACGCAGACGCTGAAAACACCTCGAGCATCATTTGTGTTTGAGTTTGAAATGTCCAGAGCTCATCACTGTTATCGACATAAATTTTGATACAATATCGTTTATCGCCCAGCCCTGGTTTAAGCATTTTGAAAAACCAAAACCTCATCTCATTTCCACCTGTCTTGCTCCATTTATAATGTGTTTCGTGTGAACTGATGTGGCATGAACTAAAATCCAATAGGAGGAGCGGACTAACCGTACGGATCGATCGTCGCTGCCTGTGACGGCCAGCGGTTGTTTGGGATGGAGGTCGAGGGCCCAGAGCTCCCCCTCTGAATGACCCTGCATGATCAGCAGCGGTTTATCTCGGTCTCTCACCATCACCTCAAAGATCTCGCTGTCTTGAGTTCCTGCCAGGATCCTGTCAGCCCTCCAACACACGCTGCGGATGGACAGACCTGGAGAGAAAGAGTCATTCAGATCGACAAGAAAGTAAGAGGATTCAAGCAGCCCAGACTAACAGTATGTTTGGGATTTGGGTTCCTGTATGTACCTTAGTCATACAGCAAATTATATCATTTACTCTAACTAAAGTCCATGGGATGCCTGTGTTCAGGCATCTTAACTACTTTAAAGCAATGTTCCAGATTCAAAACCGGTTAAGATGTGTCCCTCAGCAGAAGCAGAAGTTGTTGGAAACAAAATAACTTGACTTAATTTAGTCTGGGTCTGGTGGGCTGCATTTTAAAGGCTTTTTTTTTTTTTTTACATTTTTTTTTTTTTTTTTAATTGATTATTTAAAATTCTATGAATAAAATGATGTTTTCACATTTTTAATGTGTTAACTGATGCATTTCTGCATTAAATCAATTATTAAATTACTAAGCAGTGCTGCTATTATTTTCTAAAATTAAAACTATAAAAAACTCAGAAATAACTGAAGTAAAGCTGGAAATAAATACAATACACATTAGACAAATACAAAATGAAACATATAAATATAAATAGTGAAAAAAGATGAAAAAATAAAACTATTAAATTAGAACTGAAATACTGTAAAGTACTAAAACTGAAACAGATATAAATTAAAGATAAATATACAAAATATTACAAATATATTCATATTAATGTATATATTACATATATTAAATACACAAAAGCACATAACAAAATAACTACAACTTAAAATTAAAATAAAAAAATAGAAGCTTATTCACAATAGTAATAAATCCAATAATAGTATATAAATAATACTGTTACTAAGCAGACAAAAATTAAAATCAATGTTACAAAGGACATAGAGAAATCCTCATACAAGAATTAAACCAGTAATGCTGAACCAAAAGTTATTTTACTAGAGCTATAAAAACAAAAAAAACAAACAAAAAAAACAACACACTATTGTATTGAACAATTAATTTAAACACAAAAAATTCTGTGTAAAATAGAGTTTGAAAAAGCTTCACACTCATCAGTTCTCATAAGCTGGTGTTTTCAGCAGGCCAGAATTTAATTGGCTCATTAACTGGCTGTAAAACCCCCAAAAATGAACCTTTAAAGCAGAAAAAGTCTAAATTGGACAAGCCAGCAAAATGTCAAATAAACAAACCCAGTGTGAATCGTTACTTTTGATGGACTTCTCTGACCAAATGAGTCAATAGACTTCATCCAGTAAGACTACAGAGCTTAAAAAAAAAAAAAAAAAAGTGCAGCTCAGATCATCTGGTGAGAAATGTTTGAGTTCATACAGAGATCTCTGATTCTGGATTATAGTCTTTGGTAAATCTGAGCAGTTTGAGACATTGTTGAGATCTCTTCTGAAACTCTAGAGGAGAAATATGTGAGATTACTGGGGTGTTTTTCTCAGGAGAAACGTCTGAGAAGCAGGAGACTTCAGCAAAACCTCACATAAACAAATGAGATATTTTCAGGCGATGTTCGTTAAATCTGGCGAGATTTCTGTTTCACACGGACCAGATCTGATCTGATCGTTTGTTATTCCAGCCAATTATCTGACAGTCTTCTGCTTTGAAAGCGCTGACAGCTTCATTGCTATGAGACTTACATCTGCTGAAAAACACTGTCACTCGTGTGATATAAGCGCAGGCCGTGTTGCCATGGTGACACAATCCCTTATATACTGGGTTTGCTGTAGCACCATAAAGAGTCAAACGAATGATCTCTTCCAACTTTATTGATCCCGTATTGTGTTTGAAATAGATGCAATGCAATTTCCTTTAGAAAAATAGTCAATAATGGTACAAGCTTTTGTGTTTCATTGCATAGAGCCCTATTATTTACCAGTCATAAAAACGGAATTTACGTCATGGAATTTAGCAAAATCTAAATTAATAAATCAATATGCAATCTTCAGTTATACACAGAAACTCAAGGGTCTTTACTACAACCCGCCAAAATAAAAGTCTGGTTTAACTGATAATTTGGCTACTAGTATAATACAGTTTATTACAACATGACTTTTTAACGAATGTCACATAATTTTTGGTCCATGTTTTAATTTAACTTGTAAACCTCTGTTAGGCAGCATTTTGTCTGAACAAAAATGAAATGAAATGAAAGGAAAGGAAATGTTAAAATTTCATTTGATTACATGAAGTTTTATGCAGTCATTTGATTATCATCATTTTTATCATAAATTCGTATTAAGTCATAAAACACAGAATCCAGAACAATTAAAACAGACACCACAGAATTTCATAAAAAATAAAACACATTTCACAAGACCCTATTATTGTTAAAAAATTGAATGAATTAGTCAATTGTTAAAGGTTCATGAATTCACATGATTAGACATGTGATTTTTGATTATTAAAATTCAATGAAACCATTAAAAGCGGATTGTTAAGCATGCAATGACATCTAAATTGTTCACGTTTTATGAATTAATAATAAACATCCTTTTTGATTATTAAAATTTAATTAAACCATAAAAAACATTTTTATAACTGTACTGCCTTAAATGGTTTGATTTTTTGTACTGTTTAATAAAATTAAGAATAAAATGATCTGATTGTATTAGTCTATATAGAGTGATAGTTAATGTAAAAAGAGCAAATGGGAGAAGCAGATGAACACAAAACAGCAGAACAACACAAAGATAAAGAGGCTAAACTTTATCATTCAGCTGAACTGTGCTTGTATGTTTGAAACACTTCGGCTCTTATATGTTCTTACCCCACACATCTATTAAATGTGGGTCCTAAAAAGCACACCGTTTTCTAGCGTATTTACTTGAACTTCTCATGTAATATCAATGGTATGACCTATTTCAGATCATACACATATTATTTAATTGTTTGATCAAAATTATTGCTAGGGACAATTTAGTAGTTGCAGGATATTGGTATGGACATGTCATAGCACCCCTACTACGCCCTTGCTTCTCTTACAGAATGACTGTAAACTGACGCAGTTCACACATAATAATACATAGTTATTTGATGTGTAAATGTGAATGGTCATGTGTTAATGAAATAAAAGCAGTATGTCACATAGTAAATTCAACTCAAAAGGGCAAGAAAAATCCTGTTCCTTTCAAAGCCAACTGTAATGTTTTACCTTTATAACCCTGTTCTGCCTCCCTGAGGTCAATCTTGGTGATGGGTTTGAAATCCACGTCCCACAGCCTCACACATCCATCCCGCCCACCGGTGGCGAAGCCTTCCTCACATGAATGCATGCTGAAGATCCCTGCCTGCAGAACAAGGAGAGTTCACAAATGCATGTGCAACAGGTCACATGTCTCCACATGCAATATGCACTAATGTTACAGATGCATGACACAAAAGGTCAATGCATTGAATATCTGTTCACAAATGGCATGCACTGCATTGCAACTTGAGTGAATGTCCTTTAATGGAGATATATAGCTATAGCGCACAGCTGATGTGTATATGGTGGGAGTGATGGTGTAGGAAGTGTGATGAGCTTTACTCACTCCATGCGCTGCCTGTATCGTTCTCGTCAGGTTGAGTCCCTTCCACACGTAAATGTCTCCGTTTAGAGCGCCTGAATACGTCACTTCATCTTTTGCCGTTGCCAAGCAGAGGATGGTTTGTAAGTCTCCTGTCTTTCCAAAAATCCCTCGTTTTGGCGTCAGTGCATTTCCACATAATGTCCAAAACTACAACACAAAAGAGAAAACCTGAAAATCAACTCCTTTGCTCATGCAAATCTTTTATATCAGAAAACTTAAAATATTGTGCATGCATAACTTTAGTTTTAGAGCTTGACATCAATGCATTTACATTTTAGCTAAGAGGAGAGAATTTGATTTCTGGCTAAACTGTTCCTTTAAATGATATTTTTCTGTCTCAGTATGTTAATGCATTTTTGAAGTCTATGAAAAAGCATTGCATTTGCAGTAAAGATGAAAACAACAAAGGAAAGGAGGAATAAATTCCGGCATGTTTTCCGCTGATGCCTCATTTATGTGTTTCCGAGAGCGGGTTGGAATGAACTTTTATCTCAGGGGTTTGACTCACTTTAATGTGCTTGACTCCGCAGCTCACCAGCCTGTGCGGCAGAAACGGGTCCCAGGAAATATCAAAGATCTGAAACGCAGCACAAACAGGTGGAATAAACATGTCAACACTTCCATAACATCTTCCACAACTTCTGTAACGCCAAAACAAATTACACTGAAATAAGCAGAAGTCTCCAAAATTATGCACAATGCAAAAGATAAAGGAAATGATAATGCAAATAAAACAATTATAATACAAGTACTTGTTTCTTACTAACTTTGAGATGCTGATTCCAAAAATAGTGTCAAAAATAGACTTTCACACTTTCTCATAAAATATGATCAGTGTTGGGGAGTAACTAGTTACATGTAATGGAATTATGTAATTTAATTACAAAATAAAAGTAACTAAGAAAAAATATGTAATTAAATTACAGTAACTTTGATTACAGATTTAATTTCTTTCTTTCATAAATTGCAGTGACTGCTCTAAAATATGACACACCAATGTTTCAGAAGTTTATATCGTGCTTATCCGATAACTCTTATATTTCCTATATGAGTTTATGTATATATTTTATTTTCTTAAGATTAACTGTTTTTTTGTAAGGCATTGTTAGATCCAGTGTTTCCTGTCATAGCTATGCAAAGATTTGATTTCAAAAACAGTATCATAGCTATTAAACTATTTCTTGTTATGATTTTAAATCTGTATTTAACCTCAGAATGATTTTAAAGTAAATCTGATTTTGTGGTGGCTGTGCTTCAAAGGGGACATCGGATGCCCATTTTTCACAAGTTGTTATGATTCTTTAGGTTATTCTTGAAATGTCTCAGTGGTCGTGTAAAACAACACCCTTTTTACCTTGACAAAAATATCTCTTTTTTATCTTTGTAGGGTGGTTGTGTCTACGCACCACTAAGACACATTTATATCTAAATGAAGATATTTTGCATCCAATATCTCCTTTAAAATTAAAATATTATAAACTTAATTCAAGTGATGAAGGATTTCGAAAGTCTGACAGTAATCAGTGTTGAGCACGACTGTAAGGTTAACCCTGCCCGGTTTACATGTTTGAAAATGATTAACAGTTGAAAACTTTAGAAATTTAGAAAAGTAATGAAAAAGTAATCAAATGTAATCAGTTGCATTACTTTAATAAAGTAATTGAAAAGTTACACTTTAAGTAGGGTAACTTGTAATCTGTAACCTGTTACATTTCCAAAGTAACCTTCCCAACACTGAATATGATGCATTTCGTAGCATTTTTGCTTTCAACAACCATTTGTACGGTGAGGAAGTCTCATATTACCAGGGGCATAGAATTAGGAGAATGACATGTCCCTACCAATATCTAGCGACTACCAAACTGTCCCTAGCAATAATTAACAATTAAATATTTTTTTTTTGTAATTTCGGACGCATTCGAAACGTCATCCTATTGATATTACCTAAGAAGTTAAAGTAAATACGTTAGAAAACTGCAGGCTTTCAAGAAAGCATATTTAATACATTGGCGGAGTAAGAACGTAGTCGCACACCGGAGGAGAAGCGCAGCCGCGTTTAGAACAACTCACAGGTAATGCACCCAGTTCAAGACAGCAGTCCAAAACAGTTCATATAAAAGCTCTCTTCAGGAATTAACAAAGTTGCATTGATGACTTTGACAAAACAGAGCAAACGGAAAGAGAAAGCGTGATCTATGGCTATTATTAGCTCTCTATATAAAGCATACGGACAGAAAGACAAAGGTTGTGCTGAAAGATACACAATCTTCCAGCCTAGC
Organism: Tor tambroides; assembly: GCA_021397915.2. NCBI lineage: Eukaryota > Metazoa > Chordata > Actinopteri > Cypriniformes > Cyprinidae > Tor > Tor tambroides. Next base: position 10,410 of record JAFVLL020021475.1, read on the forward strand.
ATAATTTGGGACAAATATAATGTGATTTTATGGAAAACAATGTGAGTGGAATGTAGTTCAGCTGAATGTACAAAGCAAACTGTTAGCTGAAATATCCACAAGATAAAAAGCAACACAGAAATAAGAGCGTGCAGTTTATCTGTCAATCAGATGCATGTGAAAGTTGTGTTCGTTACTACAGCAACAGCAGAGTATTCTTTCAGGATCATCCTGGGTCCAATTAGATTAATATAAAAATAAAGTGATGTGTGATTAAGACACCCAGCGCTCTGATGCTGCTGTAATGTTGTTTGTTCAAAAAAAATTAAATTGTGTAATTATTTTCTGTTAAACATAACATAAAAAACTCTGTCTATGAATTATGAATATGGGGGGAGGGCTTGGGTTTATGTCCCCACCAATGTCAAAAGCAAACCTATGCCCCTGCGTATTACCATTTAATCAGCAGAAAAACACCACAAAGACATGATTCCTTTCTGAATCTGAGCCACATTACAATCACTTGCTCAATTCTCAGCCAATTTTAACATGACTGATTCTGAAGACATTATTGAATCATTCTGAAGACATTTTTTGTGCATAATCCTGATTTTGCTTTGCAGACTATACATTAAATGATCAATTTTGAACTTTTTTGCCATTAAAACCAAAACTTTTGACATTTTACGGCTTTTGTTATTTTGATAAATGCATTAAAGCTGATACATACTTTTAGAAATTAGAAATGGAAAGTGCATAATAGGAAGTTTTTATTGTTACTTTCGAACTCAGCATCAAATTAGGCAATTTTAGGCATTTTTTGCAAATCAGGAGTGTTATATTTAGCATAACTGAGATACTAGTATTTTTCTATTAACATTTTGAATAATAATGAATGAATTTATTTATTTATTTGAATTTATTAAATATTTATTTTTATATTTTCCTGTTTCATGTTCAAGTTTGCAGTGACTTTGTAGTGTGTAGTGTTTGTAGTGTTATTTTTATAAGGTTTTTTAAATATCTCTATATGGTTTTTATTTATTTTACTTAGGTTTTAGTTATATTAGTACATCACTAGCTGAAATAAAACAAGTTTAATATTCGGCATTTTTTTCCAATTTTTTTTTTTTCTCCCAAGTTCTAGGGCGGTGTAATTATAGTCATGCTTGATAATTAGCTAAAAATTCAGCAATTTACAAATTTACAATGCATTAAGCATCTTAATCAACATAATTTTTCTCCTTTCCTTAATTATTAATTTCAAACTATGCATTTATTTCTCAAACAGTCAGATTTCTTCATTATTTGCATGCATTATCTGCAAATGAACATTTCATAAAGCCTACTTGTTGCTCAAACAGTAGACCGTGCTGCTAGCAACAGCTTTGATTTCCAGTGAATGCATGAACTGATCAGTCATATACCCTGAATGCAATGTAAGTCGCTTTGGATAAAAGCTTCCGCCAAATGCATGAATGTAAAATGCAAAAGTTCTAAACTCTAAATTGCTTTATATTCATTCCATCGGCAGTTGTGGCAGTGAAGCTGTTGAGCTGGAATAGCAGAGAGACAGAAAGAGCTGCAGGGTTTTAATGGCACCTTAGGGAGTCTTCTGGTGTCTGTGGTTCGTCACTAAGCTGCTCTGTCATCTCTGCTGAGCCTTCAGACTCCCTCAACACTGAGTGTGTGTGTGTGTGTGTGTCTGTCAGTTCGTGCATTGAAATGCTCCTCTGTACTGTAGCACAACACAATAACTTATTCATAACGCTCTTAACAGTTATTCATTCACACCACAGAAGTGTAGCATCTGTTGCTATGGAAACAGTCCTACCATGTGTGGACCGGATGGGCACGGTCTGTGTTTTTCACTTCATGCACTGAAGTTTGAATCTTTCTGGCCTTGTGAATGAAATGCTGGACGCTGCAGTTTTGATGTAATTAACTGTCGGTAATGAGGAACTGTCAGTTCTGTTCTTACCCTATCAGAATGTCCCGTGGCGGTGGCTAAGACACGCCCCTTTTTCCAGTCCCAAACGCACACCGTGTTTTTGGCATCAAGTCCCACAGACGCTAAACGCTGAACGTTCAAAAACAAAAGACAGGAGAAAATAAGCCGTTAGATAAGAGCATTTGCAAACACGGATGAAGGAAATCTGATTTTAATTACAATACTACTCAGGGTTATTACAGTTAACTAAAACTAAAACTAAAATTAAAACAATTAAAACAATATTTTGTTACTTGAAATAAAATAAACATTAACTAAATAAAATAAAATACAAAAAAAGCATTTTATTTCAGCTAGTTGCCAAAGCAACATTTCTTATTTTAATTTAGTTTAACCTGAGGTATTAAAATAACTCAAACTAAAACTAAAAATTAAAAAATAATAAAAACTATATAACCAATTAAAAACTACTGAAAAATTTACAAAAACACAAGAAAACTGCTAAAACTTTAATTAAAATGAAAGTAAAAGAAATGATTCAAAACATTAATAAAAAAAATATAATAATGAAAGTAAAAGAAATGATTCAAAACATTAATAATAAAAAAAAAATAGTATCTCAATCATAGAAAAATAACTATTTACTAAATATTAGGGGTGTAATAATATATTTAATCAAAATATTATTGCAACACAAAAATGCAACAATATTTATCGTAGATAGTTCATCCAAAAATGAAAATTTAGACAGATTTAGTTTAGGTGTTTGTTCACATAAAAACTATGATTAATGCATATTAAGAGCACATCAAATATGGTAAACCCAGAAACTCACACATATCAGCTTGCATGTTAATTAATTATTATTAATAAATTAAAAATAAAATATATTATTTAATAAAAATACAACATTTTTTTATATGTATGTAGTCAGGGACATAATTATACTTTATAATCATAATTATATTTTTAACTAAGCAGAATCATGAATATTTAAATCATTAATATTTCTTATTTTGTTAATCGTTTATCGTATGACTTAGATGTAATAATAAAAAATACCTAACATTTTAACTATTTTATTCAAAGTATCATGAGAGTAACATATCATGAGATCAGTATTGTGTATCAAATTGTAGCATGAATGTACTGTTACACCCCTAAAAAAATAGATAGATAGATAGATAGATAGATAGATAGATAGATAGATTCAAATGTTTACTGATTATTACTTTCATTATATAAAATTATTTGAGAATGTTGTATTCCAGAGAGCTGTGCAGGAAGTCACTGTACTGGCTGAGGAAGTCATGTGACTCACCTGTCCGTCGGCGTCGAAGGCCAGACAGGCCACTCCGTGAGTGTGAACGTCTCTGAGGATGGACACAGTGGTCAGCGCATACGAATCCCACACGCAGATATACGGATCCTTCCCAACCTGACCTGTGGCCACCTGGATCTTATCGGGATGCAGCGCTAGACTGACAACAGAAGAGACACGCACCGTGAGTCATACTGACAGAAAGACAGACAGACAGAAAAGACCAGAAAAGCAAAGCAAAGAAAATAAAAGAGAAGAAAAAAGATAACTGAAATATTGAAAGATATTAAAGGAAAAGGAAAGGAGGTGACTTGTGGCCAAGTACGGTGACCCATACTCAGAATTTGTTCTCTGCATTTCACCCATCCAACACCCTTTTTACCTCGTCAAAAACAGCTCTGTTCGCAGCGACTCTTTTCGGTGCATATCTCTTTACATGCTAATGAGCTCTGCTCAACCCGCCCCTCTCTTCTGTGGAAGAGCAAAGGCGATTCGCAAATAATCATACAAAAATATAAAGTGCGACACTTCTTCTGGAGGTGCAGCTGGATCACGACAATGGGTACTGATCCATCCTTGAGTTTTAACTTTTTAACAAAACCTGCCTTGTATTGTCCCTTATTCAGAAAGCAGTCTGGACATATACGAATTTAGTGAAAGTGAAGTGACGTGTGGCCAAGTATGGTGACCCTTACTCAGAATTTGCGCTCTGCATTTAACCAATCCAAGTATATATATATATATATATATATATATATACACTATATTGCCAAAAGTACTGGGTCCTATATTGCCAAAAGTACTGGGTCGTCCCCTTCTAATGAACAGGTTTGACTACTTTAGTAATTTCTATGAGTACAAATCTTAATGTTAAAGCATATAATGATATTCTAGGGAATTGTGTGCTTCTAATATTATAGCAAAAGTTTGGATTTCCAAAAAAAATTGTATTTCCATCTCTGTTGCAACGGTTTTGGAAGTGTCTAAAATGACTGTACCCATATGTACAGGTCATTGGTGTTTGGTGATGAGTTTTTGGCTCAAGGTCTGCATTTACAGTCACACCAGAGCCAGTGTTCAACTGGGATTAGGACTTGGTTTTATGCAGACCAGTCAAGTTCTTCCACACTGACTCAATCAATCATTTTCTTTTTGAACCTTGCCTTATACACAGAGGCATTGTCATGTTAGAATAGAAAAGGGTCCTGTCCAAACTGTTGCTATAATATTAGAAGCACACAATTCCCTAGAATATCATTATATGCTTTAACATTAAGATTTGTACTCATGGAAATTACTAAAGTAGTCAAACCTGTTCATTAGAAGGGGGCGACCCAATACTTTTGGCAATATAGTGTATATACATACACACACACACCCGGAGTTGGAGGTTCAGTGCCTTGCTCAAGAGAGTGCTGGTTATTCACTCCCCCCACCTACAATCCCTGCCGGACCTGAGACTCGAATCCACAACCTTTGGGTTACAAGTTCAACTCTCTAACCATTAGGCCACAACTGCCCCGAGTTTCGTTTGAGTAGTAAATTAAAAAACACTATACTACGGGCCGTTGAATGCTTGAATCTGATTGGCTGATGAATGTTCTAAGGTGTGCAATTATTTTCAGGGAAACGCACAGCGAATGTAGTTTCAGGCAGCTCTCGACCACATTACAGTTCCGTATCACTTTGCCAAATGATTTCAGTTTTTTCAAAAGGTCTTACAACAGCAAAATAACCAAAAACCCACAACGGCACTGGCCAAACACATAAATATAGTAAGCAATGGGATAAAAAACGACAGATAATTTCCATGTTTTGCCACAAAATTAGGTTTTATGTACGTAAAGCACATACTCTATTTCTCCTGCTCTCACACAGTTTACACACATGGAAACATACGTGCTAATGATGTTAGTGCTACTCTGACGACTTTGTCAGTAAATAGTTTAGCAACTTAAAAGTACATGACATTTCTCACAAGCGAAGCGAGGTAACAACGGAATTGTTGGTGAGGAAAATGAACTTAAAAGTTTCACTAGTAGGGACGCTGCTGCCGAACACTGATGAGAGACCGACTCGGAGAGGTAGGCTAATTCACGCACGCTCAATCTCTCTCTTTCTCTCTGTCTCTCTCATAGTTATTAGCTGCATTTGTCTGTTATCAACGGCTCAAGCCTCAGTTACTAGGTCTAAAATATATTTTCTGGAATTAGCAACAGAGGCGATGGATGAGATGCAGAAGAAATAATCCTACTCACAATAGCGATTTTGTGAGTACAAAAACCGGACGAATCCCTTGAAATATATCACCTGATCGATGTCTTGAGGTGTGGTAACCGTAGTATAAGCGGAATAATTGACTCTGAGCCGTTGAATTATTAGAAAAATAATGCACACCCGAGGTGTAACGGCCACGACGCGAATCACCACCTCGGGTGTGCATTATTTTTCTAATAATTCAACGGCTCAGAGTCAATTATTCCTTACTTAACATATATATTACTTTGACTATACAGAACAAAAAATATATAATGCAATATATATAATACACATATTTTTTTTTTTTATTCAAGTCAACAAGATTATTTCAGACATATTATACATATATGTATATAAATTCCTTTTAATTTTTATATTTCCCATTTTTAATTTTAAAGTTTGTAGTTTTTTGACATTTTTATAAGTTTTTTTAATATCTCTATATATGTTTTATTATTTTTTATTTCACTTTTAGTTTTTAAATAGCTTTAAATAAAATAAATATAATTTTTTTAAAGAAGAAATTAATTAGATCATTTATATATAATATATAAATTCTTTTAATCCAGTTCATGTTTTTTTATTTAAAATAACAAATATATATATATATATATATATATATATATATATACACACACACAGACACACACACATAATATATATATATATATATATAGAACAAAAAAGTACAACTTTTTTTAATTTCTTTATTTTATTACATATATATATATATATATATATATATATATGTGTGTGTGTGTGTGTGTGTGTGTGTGTGTGTGTTTTATTTATGAGCCAACAAACACACATGCACACACACAGTCTTTGCCAAAATAAAATGATAATCAAAAGTCTGATAGTGAGACTGGATGGATGAATCTCATTAAAACAGTTTGAATCCAGAGCGGCTGAGGAAACCACAGCAGGATCAGCACCTATGAGACGACTGACTTTCCAACAGGAAGATGATGTCACAGACGAACCGACTCTCTCCACGGCAACGGCTCTGCCATAGCGACAGCCGGCGAGAGCTGAAGCTCCTGATGCAGAACTAACTCAACAAAACCAAAATAATCACAAGCCAATGCTGAAAGACCGTAAACGCTAATTTAGTTCCTGTTTCAAGAGATTTGTTTGAGACGGGCCTACTGTACATCATACTGTCAGTGGACAATTATACAGACATAATATGCATGCTATTTCCAAAGCACTCTGCTTCAGTTTAGTATTATACTATTATGGTATTTATTCATTTTTTATTATATATATATTTTATTAATATATATATATTTTCTGTTTTCATTTAAATTTTAGATTTATGTAATTTTATGTAATTAATTTTATGTGCTCTTGCTATTTTTATACATTTAAAATCTATATAGCTTTCTTTTTAATTTAGTTTTAGTAATTTTAGTACCTCAACTTAAACTTATTTAATTTAGTTTCCAAGGCAACATTTCTAACTTTCTGTATTTTTTTCATCTAATATTTCAGTTACCGAAAAAGTTTTTTCCAACTTTTTTTTTTTATTTAGTACGTTTTTCATTTAATATTTAGATTTTATTTGAATTCAGCTTAATATCCTTGAACAAAAATTACATCTATATAGCTTGTACAAGGTTTTTTTTTTGTTATTTTATCTTTAGTCGTTTTAGAACCTCAATTACAGAAGATGACTTCTAAAGTTATTTTTGTTTTTTGTTAGTTTGTTTTTTATCTAATATTTATATTTTATTTTATTTTGTTTCAACCTAATTTCAATAAACAAAAATTACTTCATTTATAGCTTCTATAATTTTTAAGGTTTAGTTTCAATATTTTTTTAAACCTAGCTTGTTTTTCATCTAATATTTATATTTTATTTTATTTCAATTACATAAAATTATTTTTAACAGTTAAAATTTTCGTCAATAATAACAAAACTGCTACAGTAAATATCCTTTAGCATGGTAAAATGACAGCCTTGCATCGCCTCGGGCATTTTATTGCTTTACTAACTATAATGCATGATAATGGCATCCTTCTAGCAGTGTCGCAGTGATTTACTGTAAGAGAGCGAGTGACATTCACTCCAGTCCCATTAGAGCTGTGATATGAACACCCTCATCGCCTGCCATCAGGACCAGCAGGAGCAGCGGGCAGGGGTTTCCTCTCAAACGCAGATCAAAGGCAGATTAACCAGGGCTAAACGCCCTCAGTGTGTGTGCGTGTGTGTGTGTGTGTGATTCAGAGAGCTTGCAGGACGATCAAAGTCTCTCCATGTCCACTGGCATGAAACCCAAGCCAGCAGCTGTGTCATGTGCCAATGCGGTTACGAGCTGCAGATGTGTGTGTGTGTGTGTGTGTGTGTGTTTTAGCACATACATGCAAGTACCAACCCGCAGGAAGGAAAAATCACTAATGAGATCGCTTTAATATCTTAATTGTTTCTCCTAGACAGAAATGACATTAAATGAAGAGCAAATGTAGATTGTTGCTTAAAGTCAAAATGAAATGAAAACTGACCCATTTACTTTATACACGTTAATTCCAACAAAACCACCTTTTTACCAGCTAATCAATTCTTTATACATAGAATTTTTTTAGATCCTGTTTTTACTTTGCAATGCATCACATAAAGGAAGTAAAACAGTTTGTCTTAAAACAGTGTTCTTTTAGTATTATTTCTATATTATTATGGTATTTATTAATATTTTGAATAGATTTTTTTAGTTTTATATTTTCATTTTCATGTTGCCAATAGTATGCATTCTATTTTGGAAGCAGTCTGCTTCAAGTTGTATCTAACTGCAAGTGTTATTTCAGTAATATTTACATTACTATAATATTACACAATCTATATAAATAATATCATTTATTCATATTTATAGTATTGATTCATATTTTGAATTAGCTTTTATTTTTTTATATTTTCAGTTTTCATTTTAATTTTAGTTTAAGTTTCAGGAATTTTATGTGCATTTTAATGTATTTTTATTCGTTTTTTAACATTTATATAGAGCTTTAATTCATTTTTATTTCAGTTTGAGTAATTCTACTACCTCAATTTAAACTTATTTCATTTAGTTACAAAACTTAACTTTTTAATTAAAAAAGGTTTATTAAAGTTTTTCCATCTAATATTTACATTTGCTTCTATTCAAAATGGTTTGTCTTAATAATAATATTATAGTATTTATTAATATTTTTAATTCACTTTTATTTTCTTTTTTAAATTTTTATGTTTTCTTTATATTTCTATATAGCTTTAATGCATTATTTTTATTTCAGTTTTAGTTTTAATACAGTAATTAAACTTACTTTATCTCTAATTTTCATTAAAGTTTTAAGTTTACATTTTTCATCTAATGTTTACATTTTATTTTAGCTTTATTTTAATTACCAAAAATGGTTTGCAATAGTTTTAGCTGACAATAAACACAGTCTCAAGCAATGCTCAGATTTGCTCAGATAACAAAGACTGCGATCATAGTCAGAGATCTCAACAGAGAACTCATCTGTATGCATCATTTGATGTGTCAAACGTAACACATCCCACACCATTTAACACACATAATAACCACAAAACACCTAGTATACTCAGATCACCTTAGCAACAGTATCCAACTGCCTTTGCAATCAAAAAAGAAAAAGCTAGCATCAAGGTATTGAGTTTTGCACAGGCAATAACTCAAAAGACAAAGTAGCTACTTAAATATATCATAACTAAGAGCTCCATAAAGCATCCTGAGTGATGAAAGAGTAAACTCTGAGAAATACGGGACAGTAAGACGTGGCGAGAGGAGAGAAAGAGACACAGTGACCCTGAAGACAGAGTGACTCTGACATCACTGGTAGAGGCTCTGAAAGCAGCGCAGCTGCAACTCTTTCACTGATCGAATCAAGGCTTTTCACACACAACTGATAAAAGAGTGTATGTGTGTGTGTGTGTGTGTGTGTGCGCGCACTCATAAAACATCAGATATCGCAACATAATCTAATACTGGACACTTTGGCAGCGAGGTTTTGGCTTGAATAAAGCTGATACAGAGAGTCAGATGAATCCCACAAAACACAAACATGATATAACAACAACAAAAATTAGATTATATTTTACACACACAAAAAAAATCAGCCTGTTTTGGGATAAAAAATATCTACTTTTTGGTAAAAGTCATTATTTTTGCAATTGTTTCGCTGAAAAATATTGGCTTTGAAACAATTTTCACACAGAAATTGCAAGTAAATTTCATAAATAATTACAAAGAAACAGCCAGGGTTATTAAAGTTAAATAAAACTAAAAATTAAACCATTAAAAAACCCAACATTTTCATTACTTGAAATAGAATAAACTTTAACTGAAATAAAACATAAAAAATTTATATCAGCTAGTTGCCAAAGCAAAACTATAATACAAAATAACAACGGAAACTGTAACGCTTTGAATTAAATGTGAAATTTTGAAGTAAAAAGACTAAAATTGTATTTTCTAGTAAAACATGCTACAATAATTTTTTATTATTACTATTATTTTTTAATTCCAATAATATTTAAGTTGTATTTACAACTTACAAAAATCATGTTTTGTATGAGTTGATGATGCTAAAATTACACACTGTAAAACGAATTGAATAGCAATCACTGAGAATCATGAAAATTACAACAAAACTCAAAAATAAAACTTCAGGTGCATTACAAGAATTAGAATTTGCAGATAAAAGTGTTTAATTATTATAAGAATAATATCTCAATGCAAAACGATTTTCATTATGCACTGTATAATTTCTTTGATTTTCCCAGACATGTTTCCATGAGCTTCACCCCATCAGTCCGTGTGTGGATGGTCATGTGTGTTGGGACGCCCGTGGGCGTTTACTCATGTTTGTGCCAAACCTCTGTGAGTCAGTGAACAGCTGAGGGATTCTGGGAAAGATCTGCAGTCAAATGAACACCAGTGACTGTAGGCCTACAGGGAGGAAGCTGAACAGGAAAATGAAGAGCGGATGATAACCATGCCAGAAAGAGCGCGAGCGAGTGAGTGTGTGTGTGTGTGTGTGTGTGTTTCTCCGCAGATGTGCTGAAGTCTTTGTGCAGTGAAGTGGGGCGTCTGACCGCTGTCGTGACAGAGCGTGTTTGGAAAAGCCTGAAATAATTCCAGCTGCCTGAGACTTGCAACCAGCCCAAGGTTTATGATACAATGCTGGACTAAAAATACTAGTATAATGCATTGAACAGTTCAGCCAAAAATTAAAATTTGCTTAAAATTCAAACTTCAGGCCATTCAAAAAGATGGGTTTGTTTCTTCATCAGATTTGGAGAAATGTAGCATTGCATCTCTTGCTCACCAATGGATCCTCTGCAGTGAATGGGTGCCGTCAGAACGAGAGTCCAAACAGCTGATAAAAACATCACAATAATCCACACCACTCCAGTCCATCAGTTAATGTCTTGAGAAGACACAAGCTGCACGTTTGTAAGAAACAAATCCATCACTAAGATGTTTTTAACTAACATACGAGTCCGTAATCCATAATAATGCTTCCTCCAGTGAAAAAGTCTGCCTCCTGTTGTCTCTCACATCAAAATACCTAAACATATTTGTTTAGAGCTGTTTTGTTCTCTCCTGATTCAGATTAGATGACTTTTTCACTGAAGGAAGCATTATTATGGACTTTTATTTTAGTGGGAAGCAATGGTTTGAAGTTAAAACTTCTTAATGTCGAATTTGTTTCTTACAAACATGCAGCTTTTGCTTTTTTGGACTCTCATTCTGACGGCACCCATTCACTGCAGAGGATCCATTGGTGAGCAAGCGAAGGAATGCTACATTTCTCCAAATCTGATGAATGAATTTGATGAATTATCTCTATTATTATTATTATTATTAAACATCCCAAACTGTTTTTAAGTTGTTTTTTTTTTGCTTTAAATGACCAACTATCAACAGGTTTATGCTCCCAATAAAATTAATACTGAAGTTTCCAAAGTCTTTTTATAAATTTTTCAGCCACCAGATGCATGAAAGGAGGTCATTAGACAAAGGTCATATATGCAAAAATATGCAAAATATGCAAAACTGTATATGAACACTCAAAGATGCAACTGACCAATAAGAATCAAGAATTTAAAAGAGCCATGCAATCATTTTCAGAAATTCAACAGAACTGAGTCAATTATTCCACTTATAAAGTATAGATAAAGGGTTTTAAATCATTCTTGTGAGTAGAAATACTTTCTTATACAACTGATTAAGTATCTTCAAACAGGCCATGTCATCATTGGAGGATGCTGTGAGATGATATTATTCAACAAAATTAATCAACACCTTAATTAGAGTCTCGTATACAACAACGTCATGGTATAAATTAATTCAAATTCAAATCACAAGTTGCTCGTTCAAATTTCCATTTGCACTTGCTAAAAAAACTGTGCTATTTTTACGTGTAGAAAAAAAAAGTGGTAACTGAGCAGGGTCTGTTCATTAGAATCATGCAATTATGAACGCATCTCCAACGAGAGCTTTAATGAAACGAGTAGTCAGATTGTTTTAGTACTAATGAGCTTTCAAAATCATGCATATCTGAAACCGTGACAAAACAGAAACAAGAAAAGCAAATAAACGTGTCCTCGGCTGTCTCACGGCGTGGAATTTGAGCTTACAGTAATTCCACAGAGCGTCTGCCCTCGGTTAAGAGCTCAAATGTTGGGCTAATCTGGCTGTGTTCAGGGTCAGATACGGGCTGATAGAGAGACCCCACACTTGCCCTTCATGCTGAGAGACACGAGAACAATGAGTGCTTTGACTCAGCAAAACATTTTTTTAGTTAGCGGAGAATCTAGACAACTCAAAGCAGCAGCCACTTCAACACAGTTCTGATCTGAACAATCAAGAATCAAACATTAAAAATATTTTTAATCTTCAAAAAACACACAGCAACTCAAGAACCCAGTATAACCAAAAATGGCTGTTTATAAAAAGAGGACCTGAAACTCACTGCAAAAATAGTATTTTTGTCTTGTTTTCCAATACAAATATCAAAGTCAAAGTCCAATTCATTTCTATTGTGCTTTTCACAAAACACATTGTCTCAAAGCAGCTTTACAGGAAATCATTATGTTAATGTTCATTTTGCTTAAAAAAATAAGTGTTTTGAGATGACTACCTGAGTTTTTAGGTAAAGTAATTATTTTTGCAATTCTGTTTCACTGAAAAAAAGGCTTTGAAACAATTAGTATTTTCATGTAAAATATTTTCTTTCTTTTTAAAAAAAAAAAATTGGTTTCTTTTAATTCCAATCATTTTTAACTTTAACTTTGAAAAATGTGACCCTGGACCACAAAACCAGTCTTAAGTCGCTGGGGTTTATTTTTAGCAATAGCCAAAAATACACTGTATGGGTCAAAATTATTGATTTTTCTTTTATGTCAAAAATCATTAGTATATTAAGTAAAGATCATGTTCCATGAAGATTTTTTGTAAATTTCCTACTGTAAATATATCAAAACATAATTTCTGATTAGTAATATGCAGTGCTAAGAACTTAACTTGGACAACTTTAAAGGTGGTTTTCTCAATATTTTGATTTTTTTGCTCCCTCAGATTCCAGATTTTCAAGTAGTTGTATTTCAGCCAAATATTATCCTATCCTAACAAACCATACATCAATGGAAAGCTTATTTATTCAGCTTTCAGATGACGTATAAATCTCAAAATTGACACTTATGACTGGTTTTGTGGTCCAGGGTAACAAATATTTTCATAATGGTGTTGATGATCTAAGATTGCGCCGCAGATGGCAGCTATTGTGCGTTGCTCTTCAGTGTTTGTACTGTTTTTGTTTGTTTTTCCTGTTTTTTGTTACTCAAATACAATCAGTTTTACCAGGGATGACCTGCTGAACATTCGGCAGAACACACCACACAATCTTTTACCGGTTTTGATTTTTTCGGACGTTTTGCTGGACACATTGTTGTTGGCGGGCCGTAGCTCGTCAAACGCTACAGGAGCGCAGGCGGAGGAAGGCGGGCGCCAAGTGAGCTCTCAGGCGAGACGCGGATTTTGAATGGCATTTACCTAGCATCCATCTGGCGAATTCTGCTCTCTACCCAGCAAAACGGACAAACTCCTTCTGCTTTCCCGGACAAACAGGGATTTTTCTAACTCTGCTGCTCTGTGTTTCATGGAAACCTGGCTGAATGGCGACATACCGGACAGCGTGCTACATCTGGCTAACTTCACACTGATCAGAGCAGATCGCGACGCGGCGGGACGTGCTTTTACATCAATAAGAGGCGGTGTACAGATGTAACTGTGTTAAAGAAGATGTGCTGTTCTGATCTAGAAACGCTCTTCATTAACTGCAAGCCGTTCTATTCGGCGTGGGAGATTTGTTCATTCATTCTCGTGAGTGTCTACATTCCACCGCAAGCGCACGTGAGCTCGGCTTTACAGAAACTCGCTGATCAGATCACAGACACAGAACAACAACACCCGGACACTGTTTTAATCATTCTCGGGGACTTTAATAAAGCAAATCTCTCCCACGAACTGCCAAAATACATACAGCATGTTACATGTCCCGCCAGAGACAGTAATATATGGGATCACTGTTACACAACAATAAAAGATGCATATCACTCTGTCCCACAGGCAGCTTTAGGATTCTCTGATCACTGTTTGGGTCATCTTATTCCAACCTACAGGCAGAAACTTAAATCTGCAAAGCCTGTATTAACAACTGTTAAAAGATGGACTAATGAAACAGAGCGGGATTTACAAGCCTGTTTCGACCTTACTGATTGGACTGTTTTTGAAGCCGCTGCCACTGATCTGGATGAGCTCACAGAGACTGTAACATCTTATATCAGTTTCTGTGAGGATATGTGCATTCCTTCCAGGACTCATTTAACCTACAACAACGACAAACCATGGTTCACTGCTAAACTCAGACAGCTCCGTCAGGCCAAACAAGATGCTTACAGGAATGGGGACAGAGTCTTATATAAACAGGCCAAATACACTGGAAAAGCAGATCAGAGTGGCGAAAAGGAATTATTCTGACAAGCTAAGGAACAAATTCTCTTCCGGTGATTCTGCTTCAGTGTGGAAAGGTATGAAAGATATCACCAGTTACAAGACACCATCCCCCAGCACTCTGGAGAATCAACAACTGGCAGACGATCTGAATGAGTTCTACTGCAGGTTTGAAAAAACACCCCACACCCGCCCTGAACACCTCTCCACACAACCATTCACACCTCCAGCAACCCCCCTCTCCCCCACACCTACAATTCAGATCAGCGAAAATGATGTGCGCCAGGTCTTCAGAAAGAACAAAAGAAGGAAAGCACCAGGCCCAGACGGTGTGTCACCAGCCTGCCTAAAAACCTGTGCTGACCAGCTGGCCCCCATCTTCACACAGATCTTCAACAGATCACTGGAGCTGTGCGAAGTCCCCTCATGCTTAAAACGCTCCACCATCATCCCCGTCCCAAAGAAACCCAAAATTACTGGACTTAATGACTACAGACCTGTGGCTCTAACGTCTGTGGCCATGAAATCATTGAAAAACTGGTTTGGCTTATCTGAAGAGACACCACTGGTCCCTTGCCTGGACCCTACAGTTTGCCTCCCACAGAGCAAACAGGTCTGTGGAGGATGCAGTCAACATGGGACTGCACTTCATCCTGAAGCATCTGGACAGACCAGGGACTTATGTGAGGATCCTGTTTGTGGACTTTGGCTTAGAAGCTTTAATACACCATGTCCCAGGACACCTTCCAGAATAAGCTGACGTCTCCGTCCCCTCTGTCTGTCAGTGGATCTCCAGCTTCACACTGACAGACAGGCAGCCTTCGTGAGGCTGGGAAAATACACATCCAGCACCCACACCATCAGGACTGGAGCTCCTCAGGGCTGCGTTCCCTCCCCACTGCTCTTCTCCCTCTACACCAACGACTGCACATCTAAAGACCCCTCTGCAAGCTCCCTGAAGTTTGCAGACGACACAACAGTCATCGGCCTCAGTCAGGACGGTGATGAGTCTGCTTACAGACAGGAGGTTAAGGAGCTGGCTGTCTGGTGCAGTCTTAACCTGGAGCTCAACACACTCAAAACTGTGGAAATGATGTGGACTTCAGGAGAGGCACCCATAATATACTATCCACCATCATGAACAGCACTGTGACTGCACAGTGGAGTCATTCTGATTCCTGGGCAGCACCATCTCTCTCAGGACCTGAAGTGGGACAATCACATTGACTCTACTGTTAAAGGCCCAGCAGAGTTGTGCTTCCTTCGCAAGCTAATTCAGCCTGCCACAGGGAACTGCTGAGCAGGTTCTCTCTGCCATCATTGAATCATCACTCAATAACTGTCTGGTTCAGCTCAGCTACTAAATCTGACCTCAAAAGACTATGGAGGGTAGTCCGGACTGCTGAGCGAATCATTGGTACAATCCTCCCCAGTCTCCAAGAACTGTATTCATCCAGAGTGAGCAAAAGGGCTGGCAAAATCACTCTGGACCCCTCACATCCAGCACACTCCCTCTTTGAACTGTTACCGTCTGGTCGACGCTACAGAGCTCTGAGCACCAGAACGACCAGACACAGGAACAGTTTCTTCCCTCAGGCAATCCATCTCATGAACACCTGACAATAAAACGCGGAACACACAACTCTATTATTTATTCACCACACTTCCTTTTTTTTCCCTTTCTTTCTTTCTTTCTTTCTTTCTCATTTTTATATTTGGACATATCAGACCTGTACACACATTTGTCTAATATATCTGCACATATTTGCACATATCAGACCTGTACATACATATTTGTCTATATTATATATTGTGTTTTTGCTGTTTTGTACATTGCCTATTTGTATATTTGTTTACTATTCTTTTATTATCTGTGTCCTGTCCTGTTGATGTCTCTCTGTTGCACTGTGGAGCTTCTGTCACTATAACAAATTCCTCGTATGTGTAAACATACTTGGCCAATAAAGCTCATTCTCATTCTCTCATTCTCATGATGCTAAAACTACACACTGCAAACAGAACTGAAAGACAATTACCATTGAGAATCATGAAAATAACAGCAAAAGTCAAAAATAAAATAAAATAAAGCAGATTGCTTTATGTGAGTGTACTTTATGTATGTGGATAAAGTTGAATAAACTTATATGCAACTTTATATAAATAACTGGGTGATAATAGTTTTGTTTTGAAAAAAAATTAAAAAAATTAAAAACAGGCCTTATAATATAATATAATATAATATATTTTTGTGATGACAAATGCAATCTTGAATCAAAAGACATTTTACTTAAAAAGCAAAATCATATTCAGATTTAGTCTTGTATTCTGAACAATTTATTAAAACTGAATGAGATGAAGCCAGAAAAAAATCTGCAAGTGTGGTCAGAAGAATTATTTCTTAAGCAGAACTTTTTACTTGTTTTAAGCATAAACTCACTTAATTTTGATTTTTTTTTAAACAAGACTTGATATATTAAGTCATTTTGCTTCTCAAGTAAATATACCTTGATTTAAATAATATTTAGATATTTGTACTATAAAACAAGACAAAACATTTTTTAGAAAGAAGCTTGTTTTTTTGCAATGCTGAAGTGATGCAATCAAAAAAAAAAACTTTATTTTAAGACTATGCACCGCACCTGTTAAATAACTGACCACCTCCACATTTCTATGATTATTCTGGTCTCTAGAAATCATTTGCTTTATTGCTCACCAGGCAAACTTCTTGCATAAATAAGCACATAATATATAATAACAGTACGCCTCTCCTTAACAAGACACATAATTTACTGCAGGACACTAAAGTTCAATTTTTAGTCTTCAAGGTCTATACAAATCACTAACAACTCTTGACTTAAACACCTTGAATAACTGTTGTGTAAAAACACCAGGCCCCTCTAATGTAGCCTAAAATGCCACTGTAATTCACTGGATTTGGCTCTGGACTGCAGTAAAAGCACACTTTATACCTCAGCGCCACTGGCATCATTTGTTTCTGCATAGTACTTTTAATATGACTTTTAATAGCAAAGTTCCCCCTCAGGCAGCAAGATGAACTGGGTTAATATACTCACTCGTCAGTCTATGCCGACCATGACCAATGTGTGTGTGTGTGTGTTTCTCTAATATAATACAATCTGCAAAGCCAACAACACTGAATGTCAGAGTTTCCATAAACACAACATACACAATTACTGCAATAACACAAATGCTGTCCCGTGGTTTCCGTTTATAGGTGCACATTACAGAGAGACCTGCTAAACGAGGTGACGGCACACTTGAGACAATTAACACTAATTACCAAATCCATCAATTGCAGGCGCAGCCTAAAACAAGACACCACCATCCCATAATTCAGCACATATCCTGTGACTCTTCACTCACAGAATGTAACCTGCACTCTAACCGGAACCAAGCAATTAAACCTCATTATAAACAAACATGATAGTTGTATGAGAGCGATCAGGTTGTTGAGGATCTGGGAAAGATGATAATTGCTGTGAATGGAATCGGATAACAAGAATAGCATCCCACCCTCGGGCTCAAACAGAGCCGGTGTTGTGTGGATTTGACAGTTGGGAAAATGTAAACGGGACTAAATATAGCTAAATCTGCTTGGCTTTCTGTCACAACAAAGTCCATAAAACAAATGTTCATGCACACATGACTAAAATGCAAGATGTAAACTAGAAACCAGCATTTTTAATTATTTTTTCGGTCTATGATCAATACAAAATACATCTTTCAGCCTCATTCAAATAAAATATTTAACCCTAAATTTAAGATTTATATATTTGAATTGCATATAAAATATACATGCATTTTGGACTGCAGTTTTAATATAAACAAACTAATAAACTTAATGTGATGCAAACAAATAAAACTCAGAAATAAAGAAAAAAAATTAATTAATTATATGCATCTGCATGCATTTAATATAAACAAACTTAATGTGATGCAATAAATAAACAGACTAAAACTAAATAAATGAAAAAAACATGACAGTTTATTATTAATTCCATACATCTATATGCATTTAATACAACTAATATACTTTATGTGATGCAAATAAAAAGCAATATTCAGTTGAAAAAATGGATTTATTAATGATAAACTTAAACTAATTAAATAAATTGTGTATTTGTCATTTATTTATTAGTAAAAAATTATTTGGTGTAGAAGCAATGTTCACTCAGAAATTACTTGTAAATTTCACAATTAATTACAAAGAAATTGCTAGTAACAAACTGAATTAAACATGAAATTCTAAAGTATAAAAAATAGCATTTTCTTGCAAAACATATTCCAATACTCTTTGTTTTATTTACATTTTTTTATACAGTGTATTACAGAAATCTGAGCGGTTTCATTTATGTATGACCAACAAATATGCATCACATTAAGTTTATTAGTTTGTTTATGTTAAATATTTTTAGAAACACAAGCGTCCTCTTTTACTCAAGTTCACCTGTAGGCGATAGTGAGGGAAAAACGCGGTCACTTCCTCACCGTATCGCCCCATCTGTCCCTTCAGGAGAAAAATCGCATAGCTTTGCTGAACAAGAAAAGAAAAATAGCTTCTTTTTACAGAAGCGCTGCCCTCCGTTAGGGTCATCCTGCTGCCATCTCTGCGTATGAACTCTATTTCACTCCAAAATCCAGCTCCTGCTCAGTGATATAATCAGTACATGAGCGAGTCCTGACCCCTCGAATGTAAAGCTAGAACGCATTGACCTGTCCGGGAGACGGCGGTCTGATAAATGTGCGGATGGACAGGCGTGCCGGCGTTCAGTTAGCATCAGGTGTCTCAGATACAAAGTACTTTATCAGAGAGGAACAACTACTGTCAACACTACACAGACACACAAACAACTAATAAACACACTAACGTATGAGAGTATTATGATATAGCCTATACCAGCAATGATTATTAACATACCATTGTATTCACATCTATTTTTAAAAATACCACGGCAATACTATAATAAATGTACAATACTATAATAAATGTACAAATACCTGTAATTGCTGTGGTACATGCCCAGGAAAACATTACATTTCCATGGTAAATGTCCAAAAAAACTCTGTATAATCCATGAAATACCATGACATTACTATAGTACATATTCAAATACGGTATTATCATGGCATAGCATGGTATATGCATGAAATTTCATGCCATTTAAAAAATACAATGGCATTAATATGGTAAATGTCCAAATAAGCATGGTATCACCAATGGTTTTGCCATAGTATTTATCATAAACTCCCAGAAATACCATGACATTACCAGGGTACATATTAGAAAACATGATATTATCATGGTATTTTGTAACATGCAATGATACTGAATAACTGTCATGTTAATTTACCATGGTATTTATGTCATACCTTGTGATATTTAAAACAATAAAATGACATTACAATGGTTAAAAACAAATAAATAAACATGGTATCACCAAGGAACACCTTATCCAGAAAAACATGGTTTTGCCATAGCATTTGTCCAAAAAAAAAAAAAAAGCATTGGTACCATGGTATATATTAAAAAAGCATGGTATTATCATGGTACTTTGTTACATACTTTTGTACTGAATGATTCATTTACTATGTTATTTACATAATAAATTCTGGTATTTAAAAGAATACAATGGCATTATCACTGTAAACATCCAAAAAACATGGTATTGCCATAGTATGTGTCAAAACAAATTGCAATATCATGGTTTTTCAATAAACACCATGAAATTACTACTGTACATATATATATATATATATATAAAAAACATGTATTATCATTGTACTTTGTCACATACAATGCCAATGGTACCATGTTAATCTACCATGGTATTTACACCATACCTTGTAGCATTTCAAAGAATACAATGGTATTACCATGGTAAAAGTCCAAAAAACATGGTATCATCATGATACATGTCCAAGAAAACATGGTATTGCCAATAGTAGGCTCTGTGTCCAAAAAATGTGATATCATGGTACTCCAAAAATCCCATGACATTACTATGGTACATATACCAAAAACATGGTGTTATCATGGCACTTTGATACATACCATGGTACTGAATGACTGCCATGTTAATTTACCATGCATTTAAATGAATGCAATGACATTACCATAGCGCATGGTAATTCCATTGTAAATTTTTGATACCAAACCAAAAATTATTCAAACACCAGACACCATTTCTGATATTTTTTTACTAGTGGGTGCAGGACACTATAGTTGATTTATGTAAGTGAAGATAGCAAAATAAACTAAACTGTGACATATTATACCCAAACATTCTTCATTCAGTGGAATACCAATAAAACTGACCAAACTTTGATTTGACACTTTGACCTGACCATGTTTTGTTCCATACATTTCTATCAAAGTTATCTGACATTATCAAGATGAATTTGTTCTGACACAGTTTAACTCGGAGTTCTTGTCACATTTTATTACCATTTTCTAAACTATAGCCAATAAACTGTGATAATGTGAGAAATGTTGAAGGTGTCTGAATTAATTTTGGTTTGACTGTATTTTCATAATGCATACTGTTATAAAGAGCATCCTCATACCTAATGATGTCGTCGTTGTGTCCCAAGTAAAACTTCTGTGTGTGTTCTCTGGTGTTGTAAACCACTCCAACTCCAGCCACGAAATACACGATCTCCTTCCCCGCAGTGTAGTACAGGTTATTCCTGCACTGATGTCCTCTGTATCCATGAATCCACTCCAGCCTCAGCTGACAGCGGGGAGCCGTCTTATCTGCCATGCTCTCAGGATCTACAATGGTCTATCATTCACAAAAGTGTCATTTAGCTGACTAACAGTGGTCGTTCTAGGCTTTGGGGGTCAAAGACACAATGGTGATGGATCACCTCTTGTAGGGTTGGAACCTACAGCATTTCGGGCTCCAAATCAGGTCTTTAATCACTAGGCAACACCAACCCTATGGCACTGCCACCATTCAACGCCCTCTTGAAGTTCATGCATGCAGCACAGGCATCATAACTGGAACACAAGCTGGGTCACCTGTACAGGGAAGGGTGTCTGAAGATCCCAACGGATGTCATGAAGAAATCAGGCTAAAATGATGGGAAAATGCTGATATTTGGATCCAGATTAAAGGGAATGCAGTCAAGAGTGATTACAAATGTTCATACTGGAATATTTGGTCACACCTACCAGCCATTGCATGAGTTTCTAGAGTATAAAAGCTATTAAAAAGCATGCTAAATCTGTGCATTACCGTTAAAAAAAAGCAACTCTGATCCAAATGCACCTACAACATCCTCGTGTAAGCTGGAAACATTCAACACACTGAGGTCTGGACGTCTTTAAAGGGCTGCAGAGACTTCAGGTCTTCAACGAGGAGACAAACCTCAAAGCCACCGTGCTATTAATCTTCTCTAAAGGGCAGAAGTCGGCGTGTTTGCCTTCGGGATTTCAGAAAATCTCCACGATTTCAGCCGCCAGACGATTCTCGACCGCCCTGCATCGCACCGATGATCAGACCTTCCCCAAAAACGTCTTCATGCTCTTCAACTTTCGCCTAAAGCTCTTGAATTCCCGGTGATAGTCAAGCAAACTCTTCCATTCCTCGCGTGATCCAGATCACTGAATCATCAGCAACCGGGTCTGAGATGCAAAAACCTTCATTCTCAAACGGAGGAAAAGAGCCGCGGGAGCTGGTTTAGGTGGATTAATCCCTCCACCGCGAACTCAGCGCAGCGTTGAGGCCGTAAACGCGCTTTGAGTTGAGTTATTGGCGTAATATTTTGAAGAATATGATTTCTGGTTTCCAGTAAACCATTCGGCTTGGTTACTACGACGCCTTGTGGCCCGTTTCCGATGATGCCGACCAGCAGAGAAAGCGGCGCCGCGCAGGGAATCATGGGACTTGTAGTTTTTAAACGGTCTCCAGTGACGCACAACCGCGCGAAAATGACTTCAAATCCCATGAGCGCTCAGCACGCGCTGTCCAATGTGCTGAACATACGGGTCTTCAGCCAAGAACATTCTTACCGTATCCATCTGAGAGCCAGTAATAAGGTTTTATTATATTATATTATATTATATTATATTATATTATATTATATTATATTATATTATATTATCACAACACATTAATGTTGTATTATTTTTAAACAACATGTATGAACATACCAAAAGCATATTAGGAACAGCTAAAAGAAGCGCTAGAAGGAACGCTATTGTATTTCTAATGGTATTCTTTATAATAATTTACACAATATTAAAAACAATAAAAAAACTAATACTAATATTTTAAAGTAAAAAGTAAATATTTTTAATTTTTTCAAATGCATTATTAACATTTACATTATTTTATTGTTTTACTTTTATTTATAAAAATTAATATAATTATATTTTATATTTAACTATTTGATTACATTTATATAATTAATAAGGGATTTTTATTTTTTATATTGAATGTATTTTCTTTTTATATAATTATTTAATTATTTTATATATATTTAATTTTTATAATTATATAAAATAATTATTTTAATTTGTAATGATGTTAATTTGATCATTTTAAATATATAATCAAAAATGTTAAAAGAAAGAAAGAAAGAAATACAATACAATAAAATAATAATTATTTAAAAATATTCTTAGTGCATTGGCTGTTCAAATACAAATCCACGAAGAATTTAAGATCATATCGGACAAAATGAATTTTGAAAAACAAGCAGAAATGTTGTTAATAGTATTTAATTTTTAAAGGATTCCGATTGGATTTCGAAATACACATTTCCATTAGCAATGCATTCATTTGTAATTGTGCTACTCTAATAGCTAAACGCTGTGTTTGCATTTGGATGAGAGACGTGTTTGACGTGTTCACGATCACAGAGAGGACGACGGGAAGGGCATCCCCCAGCGGAAGGAAATCCCGAGCCCGCTGATGCTGCTTCAGACGGATTCACGTGACTAAAGAGCGATCTTAATATATGAACAAGGGCGTTTGATTTTGGCATTGGTGGGGACATGACTGCAGACAACAGACATTTAATTGTTTGATCAAAATTACTGCTATATTCGCTGGACGTGTCATAGCGTCTCAATAATAGTCCAAGTGTTTCAAACATACAAGCACAGTTCAGCTGAATGATAAAGTTTAGCCTCTTTAACTTTATATTGTTTTGCTGTTTTGTGTTCATCTGTTTCTCCCATTTGCTCTTTTTACATTGACTACCACTCTATATAGACTAATACAATCACATACAACAGTCATTTCTCAAATATTTACAATATATACTGATAAATTGAACATTGACTTAAATGGTATGAGATGATTGGATGCTTTCAACTGATTTCCTATTGAACTGCAGTCCTCAAACTATTTACAATATAGTGAATTAAGCTACAAACTCCATCATAATGAACAATGTTTCCATCTAACATGTATTTTGAGCTGCAGCTGGTCATATTGATGAAGTGTTTCACTAGTTAGCAGTACCTTACCTGAATATGTTTGTAGATTTGTGTTGGATGTTGTTTTGAATGGAAATTGTTTTTTTTTATTCTTTGTAAACATAATACTTTTTTCTATCTATCTATCTATCTATCTATCTATCTATCGGAAACTGTATTTTTTATCATTTATATATAAATAAAAAATACATATAAAATATACAATTATTTTATAATCACATGATTGTGTAATGCTGAGTAATGTAATGATTATACAGATACAGTCTCAAATCTATGCAATAAACAGTGTTTGAAGTGTAAAATTAGAGTAAAATGTCAGGGTTGCATTGCTTGTATCTCATGATATCAGTCTCCTGGTTTGAGGTGAGTCTAGGTAAAACCTGGGTTTAAAACCCGGTTTATGTGATTTAATTTCACTTAAGTACTGTGTTACTGGAGGACTAACTATCAACAAATGCACTCGAATATATAACATAAACTGCTTTCCTTTTTGGAAAACAACCCATATTTATTGTTGCTTACATGCCAGGTTTATCCTAATAGACATGATGCTATTTAAATGTCATTATTATTCATTTAAAACCATTTTATCTTTATTTTTACACTAAATATCAAAATGACTGGATGTTTAATTGATGTTTATGTAACTAAACATATAAAAAATAATTGATTGTGTAACAGCCCAGGAAAACTTGGCTCTGAGACTTAATGGAGTCTCCTTCCCTAGATAATTTGAGATATTGAACAGATCTTTCCCAGCGGGTTAGAGGATGTGAAATGCTCTTTTAGACAAAGCTTAAGTCACATGACAGGAAGTCGTGCTGATTGTGAGTGTGCTGGTGTGTGTGATGTTGTGTTTTGTGTCCTTCGCTGAACCAGCAGGTTCAAACCTCATGAATTAATAACAGACATATGGAGATCACAGATGGTCTGTGTGTGTGTGTGAGTGTGTGTGTGTGTGTGTGTGTGTGTGTGTGTGTGTGTGTGTGTGTGTCGCTTTACAACTTATGAGCTGTCGCCCTAAATGCTTTACAGCAACTTACACACACAGGAAAGAAAATAAAGATCTCTTTAATATCCTTATTGTTTCTCCTAGACAGCAGTGAGATTAAACAGAGTAAATGGAGCAAAAGTTTGCTGCTAAAGAAACTTTTATTACTATTTTTATTACTTTTATTAAATGTATTACTATTGTCAATGTTGAAAATAGTTCTAGCTTAATATTTTTGTGGAAATCCTGATACATTTTATTTTTCAGGATTCTTTGACGAAAAGAAAGTAAAAACAACAACAACATTTATTTGAAATATATATTTTTGTAACATTTTAAATGCCTTTATTCTATTATAACTGTCATTTTCTCAGTTTAATGCATCCTTGCTGAATAATAAAAAAAAAAAAGACTTTAAAAGACTAAAATTTTGAACAGCAATATGTACAGGTTAATAAACATTAAAAGTGTTGCACTACAGTTCAAAAGTTTGGGGTCAGTAAGATTTTTGAATGTTTTTGACTGCATTTATTTGTTTAAAAATGCAGTAAAAATTGTAATATTGTGAAATACTGTATTGCAATTTAAAATGTTTTCTATGTGAATATATTGTAAAATGTAATTTATTACTGTGATCAAAGCTGAATTTATTATCAGCATTTATTTGTTTAAAAATACAGTAAAAGTAGTAATATTATTAAATATTATTAAAGTTTAAAACAAGTGTTTTCTATTTGAATATATTTTAAAACAGCATTTATTTGATTTGAGATCAGAAATCTTTTGTAACAGCTTGTATAACAGTATTAATTACTTATTATTATTATTATTATTATTATTATTATTATTAAAAGTACTGCATTACCATTCAAAAGTTAGGGGTTGGTAAAAAACTGAAAGTTTTGAAAGATTTCTCTTCTGCTCACAAAGGCTCTATTTATTTGCTTAAAAATACAGAAAAATCAGCAATATTGTGAAATATTATTACTATTTAAAATATCTGTTTTCTGTTGAAATACATTTAAAAATATAATTTATTTCTGTGATGCGCAGCTGAATTTTCAGCATCATTACTCCAGTCTTCAGTGTCACATGATCCTTCAGAAATCCTTCTAATATACTGATTTGCTGTTCGAGAAACATTTCTGATCATTATCAATGTTGAAAACAGTTGTAGCTCAGTATTTTTGTGGAAACTGTTGTTTCTCAGGATTCTTTGATGAATAGAGAGTTCAAAAGAGCAGCATTATTGGAAATAGGAATCTTCTGTAACATTATAAATGTCTTTACTGTTACTTTTGATCAACTGAATGCATACTTGCTGAATAAAAGTATTGATTTCAGATCTCAACTAGAGAAGAAAGCTAAATAAAACACACAGAGAATGACACAACACAAGTGAAATGTTTAAAAGCATTTAATGACATCGCACATATTTAACAGGGCAGGGAGGTTAAAGTCTACAGGTGCAGTTTCATACATCTGAGCGTCGGGCCGGAGGATCTATACGCGCTCAAGACGCCCGACATGGCCAGGATTTCATTCCTATTATGATGCTTTTGATTGTGCAGTAGATGAAAATCTCATTACAATAGATACAGTGACAGAGGGGATGCGCACTATGTATCAAAGAGCGGGATGAAGCCCAAACAAGAAAACAAAGAGAAAAAAAGAGTATGCTCAGTGCTATAGCCCACAAGCAAGTAACCGTATTCATAGAGTTGTTGTTTTTTTTTGGTCTTTTTGTATTTTTTTTAGTTGGAGTAACATTACCTTTTTACCAGTAAATGTTGCACTGTTCACTTAACATTGATGCTTAAAGTGTTTATAATACATCTAATTTTTATACTCTTTTGTACTAGAATTATTTGAAACATATATTATGATAAAAACCCAAGAGAAATGACAATTAAACGAACGAAAAAAAAAAAAAAAATCATGACGTCAGATGATTCAGGTTACTAGTTCTCTGTATATAGCACACATTCTTACAGCTCGTCAAAGCGTTTGGTACGACCCACCTTGATTTGATCACATGACACAAGTCTACCATGCCTTCAAGCCAATGTTAATGTTAGTCGATCAGCTTATATAGTCGTTAAAGGCGAATCTGACTTTAACGCGGAATTGTATCGGTTTAATGGAATCGTTTCGAAGCATCACTGTCAACGGCGAATCTCCGAGACAGCCTCATAAAAATTGAGGAAATGTTTTAAATATCCAGACCCCTCCATGACGCACAGTTACAAAAAAACGAGAGATAGCAATAGTCGGAATTCAAAATCAACCACGATAGAAACATAGGAGCGTAAAAAAAAAAACGGGATTCCCATCGCCGACGTTCCCGAATCGCGACACACTCTCGGTTTTTCTGGCGTTTTGTACAACTTTGGACCCAATTGGCGGGCTTTCAGGCACAGAGTGTGGCGTCTTTATGAGCTTTGCATGCTGGGATATCACTGGAGGAGGTGGGCGGACACAAAAAACGCAAAGTCGTAAAAGAATCGAGGGAATGAGCCGATGGAGTGTTTGGGACGTCTACTGCTTCTTCTTGCTGAAGAGGCTGAAGCGCTTCTCTTTGTCCTTCTCCTTGTCTTTCTCGCGCTTGCCGGGGCTGGATTCGCTGGTCAGGGTGACGGTGGCCGGGAGCGTGTGTGCGCGGCTGGAGGCCGGCGTGCTCTGGTTGCTGGGCGTGATCTCCGATTTCTCGGAGGACGACGAGCCGCTGCCGGCGTTCTGAATGGCCTGGATCCATGTGTTCATCTCCTCCTTCAAACACCACACACACAGAGTTCATCAGTCACACATTCACAAATACATCTGTGCAAGAAATACACTCTTAAATATAAAGGTTCTTTATTGGTATTGATGGTTCCATTAAGAACATTTAACATTCACGGAACCTTTACATTCCACAAATGTTTCTTTTATAAAGGGCAAAGGTTCTTTGGATTATTAAA